>BDCZ01000196.1:86830-97917 GCA_001662365.1 Chlamydomonas applanata | reverse complement strand
TTATTATTATTATTATTATTATTATTATTATTATTATTATTATTATTATTATTATTATTATTATTATTATTATTATTATTATTATTATTATTATTATTTCAGCAGGCAGCCAAAGGAGCAGGCAGGGAACGGATGTATACCACATGCGCGCAGCATCAACGCACGGTGTCATTATTGGATTGCAGCACCATGCACGCAGCGGCAGCTGCCTGCCTGTCATGCATGGTACGGCTGTTCCGACAAACATGTCAGCCACATGTATGGCTGGGCACTTGTGAGACGTAGCGGTGCGTCAAGGACATAGATAATAGATAGACTCTGTGTGGCTGCGCCCAGCACCTGCACTGCCGTGCTGGCAACCACATGCGCATGATAAGTTGCTTGCAACGCCCAAACACGCCCAGCAAAGCATACAGCAGAACAGCACATACCACTGGTGAATGCCCTGCTGGCGCAACTGCATGTACACGCAGCATGCAGGTAATACCTGTGCTGAGTTGTCAGCCGTACGCTGCAGCACCTTCTGTCCTTCCGCACATGGTGCACTGTCGCGTGAATGTCATCCAAGGGATGTATGCAGGCGAGCATGAAAATTCACAGCACACGTCATCACAGTATGCGTTGTACAACAGGGTGGCCAAGAACTGGCGGTGCGACACCAAGAGATGCACCATATGTTGCTGATATGCTTGAAGCCTGCCATGCTGCCACAAGTGGTTCCAAATACAATGACGAACCACACCTGAACTTCATGGGATTCCGACGCGGATATCTGGCCGAGAAGAGCAAGCACACCACTTAAGTAGCTGCAAAGTATGGTTTGCTCCATGCAATTCATATTTTCAGGCTTTTATTAGGGCCGGCATGGAGCTCATGTGAACCAGCGGGCTGTGTCACGAGGGCGCTGCAGGCAGATTAATCGTAAATGAGTGTAGCCCCTGGGTGAAGATTGAACGAGTCAGGAAGTAGTCGTCCGCCTGCAAGCGGCTACTTGACGCGATGGGCCTTGAAGATTCGCTGTGGCCCGGGCAAGGGTAAGGGAGGCTTCATTCTGGCGGCATTTGCCCATTGGCGGGGGAAATGCTGTTGCCCTTGTCTGCTTGGCTGCTGCTAAGAGAAGCACGTGGTCCATGCTGAGCGCTGGCCCTTATGCCTCCGTCTGCAGGGCCATGGGGGTCGTTGAGGAGGAGGAAAACGAGGTGGACCTGCAGAATGAGGAGCCTGGGCCAAATCCCCATGACCTTAGTTCTTGCCTTGGCGTACTAGGGCAGCTTCTCGTCGTGCCCGAAAAGAACACGGTGGGTGCTTGGGGTGCACCACAGCGTGCACGTGTGTACTTTCATGTGGACTTTGCAGGATTCGGGCTGTTATTGAAATGGCATTTATTGTATATGCATTGATGGCTATGTGTGGCTAAACAATGCAGTTCAATTGGAGCGTGGCTGCGAGATCGTGGCCGACTTTCCTCCAGTTCGGCTTGAACAAGCTGGTGCAATCCACATCGGAATCTCCAGCCACTCCCAGCTTCTGTGTTGAGAAGGTAGGAAAGCCAAGCTGCACTGCAGGTGTTGGGCGCATGCGCAGTAGTGTTGCGCATACATGGTGCTCACGTGTGTTGAGCCGCAGGCATGAACATCATCCTGCGCGTCGCAATTATTTGTCAGATCTTGCCTAGGTTGGGCCTGCTGGCGTATTAGCATGCACCCCACCCCCCAGACCATGCAGTGACCTTGCCTGTGTGGCCCTCTGATCAGTTGTACACTTCGTCCTGGCTTGCATCCTGCGAACAGGTTGGGCCTGGCACGATCCGTATGGCTGTGACCATGCCCAGTGAGGGGCTTGCACGGCTGGCAGGCCTACTGGCAGACGTGCTGCAGGATCTGGGTGCGTGCTGTGCGTGCTGGGGACCCTGCCGCAGGATCCACATCCGGATCCGGATCCGAATCTAGATCTCACAAAGTCAGCCCAATCTAGTTAGCCACTGCTGCATGCCAGCTCATGGTGTGCTCAGTATAGGGTGTGTGCTTGGGTGGCTACAGACATGCATGGCTTGCATGAGCTGTGGGGCACATGGGGGCAGCATGTACACTTGAGGGCGCCGCAAGCAGCCACGCATGCGTGGCGTACCGCTTGACCAGGACATGCACGCTTGCCGCAAGGCCTGATGCAACCGGACCGTTCGACTGCCGCGCTTGCGTTGCAGGCCGACACACCTTCTGTGACCCCAACACCCACGTCACAGTTCTCACACATCCCACACGGCAGGACACCAACATAGAAGACAGTGATCATGGGTCCCTCTGTCATGCCGCCTCAGGGATCAATGACATACACACAGCACCAGCCAGCTGTCAGCCATCAAATAATGACCATGGCAGTGGCCTGAGCAGGCACGCCAGCAATACACGTGGGGGTCAGGAAGTTGTACTGCTCGTCCATCACACCCCAGAGCCTGAAGTGGCAACGTCACCCCCCACAGCATGCCTGGAATCGTACTTGCAGGCGTATGGCAGCACAGCCGGCAATGACGCTTCTGCCGCAACGCAGGCGCTGCTGTTTGGGTCACAGCCCCGGTCCCTAGACCTCACCGGCACGATTGCTGCAGCAGCTCTGAGTACAGGAGCAACAGGGATGGCTGGGGCTGCACCCAGCAGCATGCCACCTCTAGACCCTGTGACGCCAGCAGTGCCAGCGCCCCTAGGTGGGCCTGAACTGGAGGGGGGCCCAGCCTTCCTTGGGGTAGAGCCCCAACCCATGCATGGCATGGCAGCCGCCGTGCCGCGGCCCCCCACCCCGTACTGGAACACAGCCCAGTTCGCCCGCCTCTTCCCCTTTTCACTGATGCTGTCACTCCCGGGCATTGGCAGCCTGCTTCACTGCAGTGGGGCGAATGGGGGAGGAGGGGGGCCAGTGGATGGGGGCCCAAAGGTGCTGGCAGTGGGTCATCGGGTCCCTTCCCTGTTCCCTGGCACATCATTTGATGGGGCGGCTGTGGAGGAGCTCTTCAAGGTGCGTGGACGGGAAGGGATTCAAGAAGAGGGGTGGGATGGGCTGGGAGCAGGATGCTGACCGGACCACTGAAGACGTGTGCGCATTCCCGCTCCGATGCAGAATGTGCCCTGGTCATGAACACGACCTATATATGAGTCAGACCTTATGGAATTAGGCACCTTATGGAATTAGTCATGTCTCCTCATACATACCTATATATGTATATATATATACCGCATGGCATGTGTGTGCCTCTCGGCCATGCCCCATCGCCGTCCTTGCACAACCCCATGCCGTCCCCCAAAGAGATCATCCTGCCCACTGCTACACACCCACTTCACCCGCAGATCTCCTCACCCTGGTCCCTCACTTGGGAGTCAGCGGTGGCCAGCGTGCGCGCCAACCCGCAAGACCCCCTCCCCCTCACTCTGCGCACCAACCACTCGGGCGCATTACTCCAAGGCTGTATCTCTCTCGCGATGCTGCCCGCACCGCCTGCCTTCCCTGGGAGCGGCGGCAGTGTAGCTGCTGACACACTGCCCTCATTGGATGCACCAGTGCTCGTGTTCATTGGGAGCCCCCTGCCACTGGGATTCACAGATCTGCAGGTGGGTGCACAAGGGCTGTATTGCCTGTATACGTGTACTGCCTACGTACACAAGGGACGTACTGCTTGATTGGCAGTGATGCGGGGGCTGTGGCACACGATATGGCTGAGGCTGCGGAGGGATGTTTCCTGCTCTGCTGCACTCGCCAGTGTGCGCTCTTACTTGTGTTTGGGCATGAGTTACTGTCAGGCTCTGGCATGCAGACACATCTGTGACACGCCGTGTTATTATTATTATTATGGGTTTAACCAGCAGCTGGGTGGGTACATGTGTGCATGGCGCCCATGGTCCACGGGTCAGCACAGCGCTGTGCATGCGTCCATGATCAACTGCTTCATGCGTGTGGCTGGTTTCATGGCCCATTCATGTGCCCTGCATGCAGCGTCACGGCCTCTTCCTGGCAGACCTGCAGCCCTCCTCACTGGCAGTAGACGTTGTGCTGCTGGCGGAGCAGCGGCGCGCGGACAGCGAGCAGATGCAGGAGCTGGCGGTATGCTACTGTCTGTACTGCCACTGCTACTGCCTGTATTGCCTCTGCTACTGCATGTACCGCCTCTACTACTGCCTGTAATGCCTCTGTTACTTCCTGTGGTGCCTCTTTACTGTCTGTACTGCCTCTGCTGCTGCCCTGATTGAAATGTCTGCAAAACATTGTTTTCGCTGCCTTCTACCGATCATAACCACAACTGCCGTGGTACTTCTGTACCTTCTTCACATTGTACCGCACTGTACTGCACTGTACCGCAGGAGGCGTACTGCGACCTGGAGTACCAGTACGACACGTCCTGCTCCGCGCTCGCTGAGGCACTACAGCGCTTGGAGGAGCTCCAGCACTCTGCACAGAGTCTGCCCACATACGATGGGCCCGCTACGGCGGCGGCCGCGACAGCCACGGCTTCGGCCCGCGCACTACAGGCTGTGGACACGCTGCTCCAAGGCGGCCAGGTAGGCAGTACAGGCGGTACGGTGTGTACAGGCGCTACAGCGTGTACAGGCGGTACAGCATGGGCACGGGAAGCGGGACAGGGTGAGAACCCTTGGGGGGAGTGTGGGGGGAGGGGGCCCTTGGGCGGCAGCTGTTTTATCTAGGTGCATGGGTGTAGTTGGGAATGGTGGCCGTACGTAATGGGTGCTGTTCCTCGCTTTCAAGGCAGGCACGCCCTGGCCCCCTCACCCTACTGAGCCCCTACCCCATTCCTGAGGTAGACCCCATCATGAGACATGGACGGGGAAGCACGACGGAGATTGTGTTGTGACGTGTTGTACGCACACAACCTGAAGCCATCCTCATCCTGTCAACAACCTGTAGCCAACCTAGTAAAGTTATAATAACACAGCGTTTCACAAGCTCATCTGCTTGCCGGAGCCCATCAATAGAAGTTCCTTAAGACTGTAGAGATCCAGGTGCCTGCACAGCCAACCTGCCAACATCTTTTATATATGATAGATATCTTATATATAAACTCTCTGACATAACACAACGGGGCGCTGCAGGTGTCAGGCGCCGACCTAGTGGTGCTGCGCGAGCTGGCTATGGGGTCACTCCTCGCGGCACGCGCGCCTCAGCTGCCCCACTCGGTGTCTGTGACCGCAAGGGCATCATTCGAGGCGGCAGGCCCCATGGGGATGTACCACGCGCTGCAGAGCGGCAACATCAGTGTAGCTGGTATACAGGCCATGGTGGGTTGAGCTCTCATTATGTGGGTGGTACTTAAGTTGGTTCTGCTCTGAAATGTTATATATATTATTATATATAAGCTGTCGTGTTTGGGTACAGAGGGTGGAGTTGGGGATGTGGCCGTGGTGGGGAGCTGCCAGGCAGCTGTACTTGATGTGCAAGCTGTACGTGTGCATGCTTGCATGCTTGCTGGCATGCTTTGGGGCGTGGGCGTAGTGCCGGGACATGGCGCTAGCTTTGCCCTTGGCTGTCACCAGTGTGCAGGATGGACTGCCATGACTGGCATACGACAAGCTTGGGGCTTTTGGATATCACACGGCTGTGCATGCAATCATGGGGGCCATGATCCTTGCTTGTTGCCGCATGCCACGATCGTCGTGTTGAGTGGCATGTCATGACCCTCGCTGCCGCGTGCCATGCCATGACGCTCCCCCTGGTGCCTGCAGCTGCATGAGACTGACCCTGTGGTCAACGAGGTTGTGGCTCAGAATCTGGCTGAGCTGTTGACAGGCCGCCCCCCCGCAGCTTGGAAAGTGGGTGGCAGCCGCCATGGCACAGCAGACCTGTCATACCATCACACTGGCACGGGTAACGCGTCCACGCGGTCTAATCAGACCGCGGGGTCCAGTTTAAGCCACGCGGCGTCCGTTGCATCGTTGTCACTCTTCAACACCCCCGCGCCGGCTGCTGTACACCCTCTTGGAGCGCCACAAGATGCCTGCTCCACTGGAGCAGAACATCCAGGGCCAGTGGGCCAGCTGGGCAGTTCAACTTCAACCCCGATAACAGTGCAGGGCTCGCTCGGGGGCGCAGCTGAGGGTATTTTGCAGGTGCAGGAAGGTCATGGCAGCACGCACGCGGCCACATACACTGTGGCCAACACGGCGCCTGCACCAACCACCGGTGTGTCATCTGACACAGCACTGGGCGCGGGCAGGGCACCGGGTGCCACGGTTGTTTCGCCGGGTACGCCCATGCACACACACCAGCGCCTGGGGTACACACACCCAGACGAGCTGCCAGGCAGCGCAGCACAGCCTGCCGGTTCTGGCTCTGGCTCTGGCTCTGGCTCTGGCTCTGGCTCTGGCTCTCGATCCAAATCTGGATCTGGATCTGGCTCAGGCTTAGGCTCTGGATCTGGATCTGGCTGTGAGTCAAATGGGGCTGGAGCTGCTCCGGTGGCTGTGCAGGCCTCTGCAGGCAGCAGCAGCCTTCTCATCAGAGATGGGGGCCCGGCATCTGGTCAGATCATGCCTGAGGACCGTCCAGCTACCCGCCCAGCTCAGGAACCATCCTTGGCCCTGGACCTGGCTGGAGCAGTGCCTGCCTCCTCCTCATCTGCAGGTGGTAGCATCACTGTGGCTGGCAGCAACCCTGCTGGCAGCCACTCGCTAGTCTCTGTCATCATGGATCGGAGCAGTGCTGCAGTCAAGCCCTTTACGCCAGGTGCATTGGACGGGCTGATGGTGATCACGGACAGCGACAGGAGCTTGGGGGACTCGAATAATGTCCCACCAGGTGCAGGCGTGCCAGTGCCAGAGGTGCCACATGAACGGGCCACACAGCAGCCAAGGGTGATGCCAGTGACCATTGCCTCGGGAGATCTTGCGGCCTGGATGGGTCATCGGGAGCAGCCGGCTGTGTCAAATGTGCTGGTGGCGCCCACTACCGAGCTTGCAGCTACAGCCCACGCCTCAGCAGCTGCCCAGCCCAACCACCCAGGTGCAGGGCAGAGTGTGCGGCACGGCACACGTGACTCCCAGCACACGCTACTGCCAATGTCTACAGTTTTGGACCCAGCCAGCCTGGCAGCAGCGCCTGCAGCTTATGGAGGGCCAGAAGCAGAGCCTGGGGACTTGTACACCATGGCCACAGCCACTGCCACTGCTACTGCTACTGCCGCTGCCGCTGCCACTGCCGCTGCCACTGCTACTGCCACTGCTACTGCCACTGGTACTACTGCAGACTATGTAGGTGCTGGCAGTAGCGCGCTGCCGCTGTTTTCTGGTGCCATTGCCGTCCTCCCAGCGCCCCCCCCACACCAGCTGCTGGACCTAGGCAGTACAGCTTCCGGCAGTACGGTTGCAGGCAGCACGGCCGCGGGCAGTGCAGCCACAGGCGGTGAAGTACGGATGCATGGCACTGCCCACCTGGCCCAAAGCCACCGCCTCTCTGTGGCAGACATGCACGATCATGAGCGCCAGGCGCTCAGCGCGCCACTCAACGCCCTGCCCCCCATGCACAGCGCTGACATGCCAATGGACCAGATGCCTGATACCAATTCTATGCCAGAGCCCCCCGTGGTCGGCCACTTTGAAGGCTTTGGCCACCCGGGCAGGCCCGGCAGCCGTCTGGGACCGGGCAGTGTACTGCTCCCCGAGCCACGTGGCCAGCAGTACAGCAGTACTGGCAATACGCGATCCTCCCAGCCGTCCGTCTCCTCACGGAGGAGGGGTGGGGGTGGCAATGGGGAGGGGTCTGTGACCAGTGCCGCCAGCCTGGCCAAAGCGTCCTTGGTTCGAGGGCCTTCAATGGAGTTTCTGGGCAGGATTCCGCCTCAGGTCTCTCGCCGGGTACCCACGGAAGGGCGTGAAGCTCTGCGGGCCACTGCCCAGCGCTCACTGGAAATGCACTCCCCTATGGACAGTCTGCCTGGGTTGGCGAGTCTGGACAACATCCCCTTCTCACACCACGCACACCTGCTCCAGATGGGGGGCCCCCCCACAGCCCCTGCAGCTGCATCTGGGGGGGGAGCTGCCACGCCTCGCGGCAACCGAATCAGTCCTGCCGCCACTGCCACTCCAAACGGCAAGGGCACGCCTCGTGGTAGCCGAGCCGAGGCGCAGGATGCCAGCATCAGCCAACACGTGCAGGCAGCGTGCGTTTCTGGCGCCAGCCTGCTCAAGGCCGCCCGCAGCACGGTGCGCATGCTGGGCAGTTCCTTTGCACGTGTGCTGGTGTGTGGCCGTCCTGGACCCAAGGCTATGTACGTGGCCCAGGATGGCGAGGTGGTGGCAGCCATGCCCAAGGTAGCACGTTTGACAGCCACCGAGGCACCTGGTGCTCCTTCCCCCAGCATGCTGCAACTGCCATCTGTTCTGAGCCGCACCAAATCCGGACCCTCGGAGATGCCAGCAACTGCACCGGCCACACCAGCTGGCGCCAAGGATGCTGGCTTCGGAAGGGAGGGGGCCCGTGGGGGCAGTGAGGGAACACTCTGCATGCCATCCCACCATGCTGCCCCACCCCCTGTCACATTCCCCAGCCACCTGGGCGCTGCTGGGGGCAGCCCTATGCACGTGCATGGCCCGTTGAGATCCGCCGGCAGCGCCGTGGAAGGCAGCATGCACAGCAGCCATGGGGTTGGCAGCCATGCATGGGGCTCAGTCCACCGGGGCGCTGCGTACTACGTGAGGGTGGACCATTCAACTGGCAAGGGCAGTACACACCAGCCCCTCCTTCTACGGCCCGCACCTTTCGGTTCAAGTGACTGGGCGGACGGCAGTATCAACCGCAGTCACTTCATGACTGACATGGGCACGACGTACAGCTCGGTGGTCCGGTCAGACTGGCATGTGGCTGACATGTCTGGTTATGCGACTGGGCCCGCGTCAGGCCTACTCGCGTCCAGCTCCACCAACTACCTTTCCTCAGGTGCCGCCCATGCGGACCGCACCCACCACAACCACCAGCCGGGAGGCGAACGGACCTATCACGGCGGCAGCGTGCACCACGGGTCTGCGTTCACCGGATCATCAGTACACAGGCAGCAGCTGCATGCGGTGCCCAAGCGTAGTGCTGGGGATGGTACCGCAGGGTTCTCTGGTCGGTCACGGCACGAGGGATCGGTCACACCCCGACACCGCGCGCCCGGCGAGCGGTACGTACCGCCTGTACTGCATTGGACAGCCTGCTATGCCTGTACTGCACTGTATAGCGTGTACTGGGCTGTACTGCGCTGTACAGCCTGTCAAGGAATGCGCATGCACAGCGCACGGCGCATGTGAAGATGTGCGGGAAGCAGTACAGCATGCACGCCTGCTTCTGTCTGTGTGCCCTGCATCAGCAACTGCTGGCATCGTGTCAGCTCCTGGCACCCTCATGTATGCAGCCTGTGTACAGTACTGTAGTCTGTAGTCTGTAGTCTGTATAGTCTGTAGTCTGTATAGTCTGTAGTCTGAATAGCAGGCCCAACTGTGGTCATACCCACACAAGCCATGCAACGGCTGCACCACAAAACCGACCAGTCGCCATGCTTTCTTTACAGGTCTAGGACTGGGCGGCTGTCTCTCTCATTGGACTATGACCCACCCTCCTATCATGGCCCAGCTGTGACCCACCACTTGGCTGCCCAAACCTCTGCCCAGCTGGCGTCGTGGGTTGCCCAACTGGCACGCGCACCTCCTGACCCACTCACCCGGATCTTGGCCTCTGTGGATGAGTGGCGCTTTGATATCTTCACCCTCTCTGACGCTGTGGAGGGCCGGCCCCTTTCAGTGCTCGCATTCGCCCTGTTTGCGCGCTCCGGCGTCTCCAGATTCTTCGGGCTCGATGAGGCCCGGCTCGCCCGCTTCCTCGTCCGGGTGGAAGAAGGCTACTCAGGGCAGCACCCTTATCATAACAGGACGCACGCGGCGGACGTCCTACGTAAGCTCCATGTCATCCTCACCCGCGGCGGCCTGCTGGCGCGCATGCGCGGTACGCCCGAGGGCGGTACCGCCACAGTCGCGCCAGGAGCGGCCGGCGGTACGGCGGCTGCCGGGACATCTGCAACGACAGCGTCCGCGCTGCCACACCCCAAGAGTGACACATCTCACTCCCCGTCTCACTCCCACTCGCATCATCACTCTGAGGAGGATTGGCATCGTGAGCTGCTCGCCAGCTACCTGACGGCGATTGTTCATGATTATGAGCACCGGGGCGTGAACAACGTGTTCCTCATCAAGTCAGGGGACCCTCTGGCCATCATGTGAGTGTGACCCATGCCCACATCAGTCATATGGTCTGATGCCCTAGAGATTTATTTCCTGCCTTCGTGCCTGCCGTCTGTGCTGCCGTCCGTTCCAGGTTAACAATAACAACAACAATAACATTAACAATAACAACAACAATAACAATAACAACAACAATAACAAGATCCGGTCCAGGTTGTCCTGCCTTAATCAGCCAGGTGCCAGGTGACCAACCCCTGCACCTGCCAACCCTCCGACATGAAATGTACCGCCTCCCGCACCTGTACTGCCGCATGTGCCTCACATGTACTACATATGTACTGCATATGTACTGCATGTGTACGGCACAGGTACAACGACGCGTCCCCCATGGAGAACCACCATGTGGCGGCTGCCTGGCGGCTGCTGAGGGACCCGGCATTTGACTTCATGTCGCATGTGAGAGCGGATCTACGGGCGGCCGTGCGCACTCAGGTCATTGACATGGTGCTGGCCACAGAGTGAGTGAGGAGTGGGACAGGGATGGGTGTTCTTGGTTGTCCTGTGCTGCGTGTCTGGCACCCGGCCCAGTGGCTAGTTGACGAGCATGTCTTGAGCAGCTGTGCCGGCACCACCTCCTCCTAGACATGACTCGTGTATTGCTAGCAAGGCAGATGCACACCAGCTGCACATACACCATAAGTACAGCACGAACTCCACGATTCCTGCTGGCTCCTCTCCACCCTGCTGGCCTGTACTGCCTCACGCTGTGTGACCTGTACCGCCTGTACCGCCTGCAGCATGAAGAACCACTTCTCCATCGTCTCCTCCTTCAGCACCAAGATGGCTGAGCTGGAGGCGCTACAGGCGGTACAGGCG
>BDCZ01000196.1:59928-86820 GCA_001662365.1 Chlamydomonas applanata | reverse complement strand
ATCTGCTGCTGCTACTACCCCCAAGGCCTCTGCCGGCGGTGGTCATGACAGCTCAGGCCATGGCAGCACGCTGCTGCCTGCTGCACTCCGGAGCAAGCGCAGCCACACAACAGAGCTCAGGTCTCCAGATGGTGGGCGGGACGGGGTTGATGCTCCGGCCCAGGACAGGAGCACCACAGGGCGCCACGTGTTTGGGTCAGCGGGCGCGGAAGGCGGCAGTGCGCCGGGCGGCTGTATGTATGGCGGCCGGGCACTTGAGGGGGGGTCCCTTAACCCCAGCCGCAGGGGAGGGCGCGAGGAGGTGGCCGGGCCGACCAGCAGGGCCCTCCAGACCTCAGGCAGTGCCAATAATGGCAACCTCGACGTAGGCAGGCCTCGGCACCTTCGCCGGGTTGTCAGCACGCACCAGATGTACCCCAATGCCCTGCAGCCCACGCCCCCAGCCTCCACTACCATGGGCACATCCCCGACGGCCTCGTGTGCGACGGGAGGGGGCACGCCTCCGGTGGGTACCTCCGCCCCCTCCCCCTTGCTGCTACTGCCCACGCCGCGCACAGACAGCAGCAGCCTGCGTGCAGGGCTAGCGGGGCTGGGGGCCGACCGCCGCTCGCTGGACCATTCGGCTACCGAGGCGGGCCGTTCGTATCCCAAGGGTGCCGGCGAGGGATCCAATCACAGCTCCTCACAGGATCCTTCCCATCGCAGCCTGGTCAGCAGCGGAGGCCGCAGCAGCAGCCACATGCACGCCCCCGCGGTCTTTTTACGGACGATTGCCGGGCACGCCGCTCGCCGTTCTATCGACCTTGCGACCATGGGCGCCGCTGCCTTTGAGCGCACCTCTGTGCCCCTGCAGCCCTCCGCTGCCGCGTCACCCCCAGGTTCCACCAGCACGGCCCGCCGTCATGCGAGCCAGCTTCTGTCGCCTGTTCTATCGTCCGCGCTGCGCACACCGTCCGCTGAAATCCTCACCAGTGACCCCTCTTATCAGGGCTCCTCAAGCGCCCCTGCTGCACAAACCACGGGGCTGCTGGGCGCCCCGGCCGCCGGCCCACCGCCCCCGTCCCGACCACCGCCTCCCCCCCCACCCCTGCCCGAGGACGTGCGCCAGCTGGTGTGGAAGGTAGCTATCAAGGCTGCTGACCTGGGCCACTTAGCTTCCCCCCGGGACGTGCACACCCGCTGGGTAGCCCTTCTGGAGGAGGAATTCTTCAGGCAGGGGGAGAGGGAAAAGGCTGCAGGCCTGCCGGTGTCCCCCCTCATGGAACGAGACAAGGGGGGCATCACGCTGTCTCAACCGGTGCGTGCATCGATGGCTGCGGTGTGCTTGCATGGACTCACTCGCTTGTTGTTTCACATTTGTTCGTACATATCAGGGGTGTGTGGGGACGAGCAGCTGTGTGGGAACTAGCAGGGAAGCCTAGGAGCCAGCAGCCGGCATCCAGCAGATTGCACTGCAGAGGCGGCTTGCTCTGACTCCTCCTGTCGGGGAATTGCAGCAGGAGAAGTGCACAAGGATGCACATGCACCTCTGAACACACCCCGGACCACCTCCTCCGGCCACACCCACCTCCGAGGGCCACCTACCTCCGATCTGCCGTCCACCTCACATCCAATCACTGTTACTTTAACTCACTCATCCCCTTTCCATTACTCCATCCTGTGACCTGTGACATCTGACCCGCCCCCACCTCCCATGACCTTTCCTTCAACTTACTCATAATAATAATAACACGGCGTGTCACAGATGTGCCTGCATGCCGGAGCCTGACAGTCGTTATCTAAACACCATCACTAGAGGACCAAGCCAGCTTAAATACCGGGAGCCGCCCCACTACAGCACCTAGCACCCTGTTGAAAGCGAGCACCGCAACTTACTCATCCCCTTTCCATTCTTACTCCGTCCTGCAGGGCTTCTTCAATGTGGTGGCCCTGCCCCTGTACACGTCCCTGGCTCAGCACTTCCCCGGCTGTGCCCCCCTGCTAGCCGCTGTCAGAGACAACTTGGCACTGTGGCAGAGCCGGGAAGAGGCTCGAGCAGTGGCTGCAGCAGCCGCAGCCGCCGCTGCCGCGTCGGATGTACCTGGCTCTGCTGCTGCCGCGTCAGTTGTACCTAACTCTGCCGCTGCCGCGTCGGTTGTACCCGGTTCGGCTGTTGTGGCTGCAGCCACCGCTGCCGCGCCGCCCACCCAAACCCATGCGCATGGACAAGCGCATGGACGCAAACGGCCCGTAGTGCAGCCGCATGGCACGGCCATGGTGAGGGCCTCAGTGGCCATGCCTGCTGCTTACCCTGGTGTGCCACCATCCTGCGGTGATGTACCTGATGGTAAAGACCCTGGTAAAGGCCGCGATGAATAAAAGGACGGGCGGTCCTGGACCGACTGTTAGGTGGTTGCCCACCACTTGTGCGGCAACAGTGTCTAGGCTCCTTAACTGCAGCATTTGCTGGGACACTTTCGTTTTGGCACATTCTGTGCCTGCATCAGCTCATCGAGCTTCTCTGGAGCTTCTTTCCCTTGTAAGGAGTGTTACATTACTGAGAGTAGGGAGCCGCGGCCTTGTAGGCAAACGCATGCGGGGTGTCACCCGAAGCGATGTATACAGGCTCTTGCCAATTCTCAATCTGGTTTTTGTTGTGTGTGGACGAAGGGCAGGATTGGATAGTCTTGGATTTGGGTGTGCCCTACTAGTTTACACTAACTCGTACACTGGAGTGGCCTTGATGAATGTTGAAGCAGCCATGCATAGCTGCCCACAAGCAAGAGGTGCTTGCAGAGCACGATGATAGCACTGGTGGGCTGTGTGGCCGATGAAAAGAGACTGAAAGAGGTCTCCAAATCACATGACAGCACATGCCGTACAACTGGGAGTGGGAGATGGCATGCACATTCGTGAGAGGCATGTGATGCTACAGATGTGAGGGAATGACAGGGTATACCGTGCGGCATGATTGCCATTCATCATCGCACAGCTTGTTGGAGCGTTTTACTGGAGCAGCAGTGTAGGGTGGCACCATGGATTGATGACATGTGCTGGAGGGGGGTGCTGGAGAGCAAGCCCGGAATACAGCGGTCCCACAGAGTTGCACAGTTGGGCACAAGGTACCAACCGTATGAAGGATAGGATCGTCTCCAACAGCAGGCATGCTCAGCCACAGGGGCCCTGGGGCGTACAAAGGTTGCATGCATGTCAACTCTTATTTTGCTTGTATTACCTTGAGATACTTACTTGTAGCTGCAGATGGCGATCTGCACATGCTGGCCATCACTGTAGCAAAGGTTAAACAAGCATTCAGGTCCACCGGATCACCCCATATCCTATGCTGTGATGGCAGCCTGGAAGGGTAACAGGTGTGATTTGTGACAGGTGTTACGTGTGACCATCTAAGGGTGAAGGGTGACTGAGGGGGTGCGTGTATGACAGTCCTGCAGGTGTGATTGATCAGTGAGGCTTCTTTTGCGATCTGCACGACCCTGTGTCCGGGAGAGAGAGAGATGCTTGGTAGCGAGCTCTTTATTAGTTGATGCTGCCTTCCTCACCTTTTGCAACCTGGTGCGTCTGGGGTTGTTGCTGCATGGGGCACCTTGTGGCATGCAGTTTCATAGCAACGTACGAGCTATGAAGCTGCCTATGCTGCACGCTAATAATCCCCAAGAAGCACGGTGTGAACATGTAAGTCCCAACTATGTAGCCTTGCCCTCCATATAAAAGTCTGGGCAGCCTGGAGGAACCATACACCCTTGCCAAGCTAGCTGCAAACACACCCAGCAAGCCAGTATTGGGCACCCTTCTATAACTCAACACGCCGTGTTATTTATATTATTATAACTCAACACGCACGCACACTACAGCCAGCCGACCAGAGGGCAGCGGAAATAGCCGTAAGCACCCAAGTAACCATCCATGTTGCCAAATGGCAGGGGCGCCATTCAGGCGGTGGTCACCACATGGCCCAGCATTCATATGCTGATCCGTTCAACTCCCGGCCTGAGCTCGCTGTGCATCCGCTGCAGCTACCTCCTACCTTTTGTGTTACACACTGTGAACAGCCTTTGATTCTTATGTGTGGGCCTCCTGCCAGCCCTCAAATGGACTACAGCACCGATGTGCACCTCTCCAGTTTCCCAGCTTCTATGCTTCCAGGCGTCATGATGCATAGCCTTCAACCTGCAAAAAAAGGCCGCTTTTCAAGCGCGCCAGCTGCATGCAGGCTGTAATATCACGCGCGTCCCATGCGTGTATGTTTCCGTTGCCTTCACGCTGATGTTCACACCGTTGTTCACGCCGCCTCGTCCCGCAGCCGTGGCACATATTGCTCATCCGCCCAGTCTGGCATGGACGTTTCAAAGGCCCAGTCGCTGCTGGCATACCTGTGGCAGGTCAGGGCAGCAGCAGCAGCGATTCAACATAAGTTACATTCAACATATAAGGTTCATTCAATATAACTTACATGTAACGTGCAAGTTCACGACTGAGCATGCTTTTGTATCCTAGAGGCAGGCCCTCATGCCGAGCACATGAGGATCAGGGAATCCACGGCACCCCATGATGCAAAAAGCTGTAACAAGGCATGCCGAGCTCCCAGTCTGCGGTGAGTGCGCCATTGCCCCTTCCATGATGATTGCCAGCACAACGGTATACATGAGGGCTCCAAACCATCAATTGCCACCAATTGCGGCTGGGAGCCAATCAGAACCACACGATTGCTGCAGAGAGCCAAGCAGAACCACACGATTGCTGCAGAGAGCCAATCAGAACCACACGATTGCTGCAGAGATCCACGCAGAACCACACGATTGCTGCAGAGAGCCAATCAGAACCACACGATTGCTGCAGAGAGCCAATCAGAACCACACAATCAGCCGCACACGATCGCTCACCGGAGAGCGTGAAGCCACATCGGTGAGATGTCTATGGGGTAGCCTCGGGGTACAAGGCATGGGCAGTGCGGGCAAACCTGCCATGAGAGTGTGATTTGGTGTGATCAGATCTTTATGAAGCAGGGTGTGACAGCGGGTGTGACAGTACAGTAAATAGGTAAACTGCACAAAATAAATAAATAAACTGCACAGTCCGTGCACAGCGCATGAAGCCCGCCTGCACCAAGGGGCGCAGCCTGGTGTGACGCACAGGGCGGGGTGGGCAGTGTAAGTTCGGGGGCGCCGGGGGCAGCACAGGGGAACGATTGAAGTTGACTCCGAGAATTGGCTCATGCCGAATACAAGGCGAGACAGGGCCAGATCATGCAAGCAGGGGCTGGTTTCTGCTACCTTGATTAGGCATGCCTGCCCACCTGCTCCTTCTGATCAGGCTCCACCCAAAAGCGTGGGTCAAGGTACAACTCCCGGATGTGACTTGGAAGAGTGCCCCAGCCCCTCAGTTCGCTCTCCTTGCCCCCAGCCCCTGCTGCTCCATGAGTACTGGCCTGTCCTGTCTCGCTACAGCCTGCCGCTGCTGCTACTGCCGTCACGGCATCTGCCAGACCGTCATCGATGGAGATCATGCGTGCGCGTGCCAGCATCTGCTCGGCTCCCTTCTGCTCTGCAATTGCTGGCACCCCGACTGCAGTTGCTGGCACCCCACCTTCAGTTGCTGGCGCCCCATCTGCCAAACGTATGCCGCCGCCACTGCCACTTTGCACCCCACCTTCCTGCTGGTATGCGGTGATGAAGGCAGCACGTGCATCAGGGCCGCTGCACCGCTGCCGCTTGCTGTCAGGCCCCCCTGCCACCTGACACGCCCCATCGCCCTGCGCTGACACACCTCCGGTGCCCCTGCTCACACTCTCGGTACCAATGACATGACCCGATCCTTCTGTAGCCCCCTCCGATGCCCGCTTGACTGCCATAGAGGCAGGACTGGCAGCAGCGGCTGTGGAAGGAGCAGCAGCAGCAGCAGCAGCGGTTTCAGCGGCAGCAGCGCTTTCAGCGGCAGCAGCTGTGGCAGCAGCAGCAGCCGCAGTTGATGGCGCATGTCCGTGGAGCCTCCGGAATGCGAGCGGGGCGCCGTACTCAGTACCTCCATATTGAGTGTCATTTGCAATCGCGTGGCCCATGTACTGAAGGTGCACCCGGATCTGATGCGTGCGGCCCGTCTTAGGACGCGCCTCCACGACCGACGTTGCCCCATCAGGCGCCACCCAAAGCAGCCGGAAATGGGTCAGCGCCTGTTTTGGCTCCAGGGGTTGCCCTGTGGGGCCACTGCTGCAGGGGGCGGGGGCACCTGCACAGTGGAAGGACCAGAGAGCTCAGTACTAGGGGGCGTGTGTTTCCAAGGGACTGGTATGAGGGGTGTGAGCCATTGCTGTGTTTGGGATGTGTGCGTGTATATATATATATATGTGTGTATACATATATATAATGTCCGTTGTGTTCTCATACCGACCAGCATGGCAGTGACATGTGCAGCCCTTCTGCAGCCGCATGCTGGGTGGCAGAATGCCCACAGTAACAAGGTGCAGTAATAGAACCCTACAAGGATACAAGCTCCCATGATGACCCCTGCATCAGTCACACATGGTACCCCCAGAAGTACATGTATGGGATGGGTCTGGGTCAGCAGAGCAAACCCATCCACATGCCGCAGTCTTGAAGCAGGAAGGAACTGAAACTAAGAAGGAATTACACATCAACATCAATCATGCTGCTTGAGACACACGGCTCACACCTGGCGGCACCGCGCACGCATGGTTGGTCTTGGCATCCCATGTCAGGGGTATGTCAACAGCCACCACCCTGCCCTGCTGCAGCTGCCTTTCAGCCCCAGCAGTCCCAGCAGCCGGCACTGAATCCGCTACTTTTCCATTTGCCTCCCCTGCCGTGCCTGATCCTGGGCTGGCCACTCCTGCAGCTGTTGCTGTTGCAACTGTCGCAGCTGCTGCAGCTGTGTCAAGCCAGGTGGCGCCAGCTGGCAGGTCTGACACACTGCTGCCCCCAACATCCCCTGGACCTGCAGGGAAGCGGCCCACCACACGCGCCACGTACACCTTCTCACACGTTCGGTCCTGTAAAGGGGAGGAAGGAACGGGGCAGGGGGGACGGAGGGGGAGCAGAGGTAGACCAGCATGCAAGTATGAGTCTTATGTAGTCAGTGAAACGCAGGGGTTGGTAGTTCCCTCACACCAACCGGGAGTCATGAAAGGGGCTAATTGTGAGGAGATTAAGGAATCGCAGCACCTCGTCTAACGGGAAACGCTGTAACGAGTCAAGTCATGTCACACCAAGCGTGCTGGAGGGGCAGCAATCAGCTTTGCACAATGGAAGGGCCAGAGAGCGCAGCACCAGGGGCGCGCGTCTCCAAGGCAGCAGTTGCTGTTGGGGGCACGAACGCAACAGACAGGGCTGGGAGGGAGCTGCGCTAGAAGGGTGAAAAAGGGTTTAGGGTTTTAGGGTTTAGGGTTTTAGGGTTTAGGGTTTTAGAGGGATCTTGCACCTGCACCTGCACCTGCATCTGAGCCTGTGCCTGACAATTGAACCTGAGCCTGGATATGCAACTGAAACTGAGCCTGCTTGGTGAGTACTTGAAACTGATAAAAGAGCGATAAAAGAGTGATAAAAGAGTGCCAGCACCTGCACGCACCTCCAGATGCTGGCGTACCGCACTGGCGGCGGCCGGCGAGCGCGCAAGCAGCAGCAGCCCCGACACAGGCTTGTCTAGCCTGCATGTGCAAACAATGGCAGGACCGCAGCATGCACGTCAGCGCGGGGGAGAAACAAGGGAAACAAAGCCAAATAGTCACCCGCAATAGCCAAAGTGAACACACCCTGATTCGTGCACACCGATATGATATGCGTCGTAGATATGGAATAAGGAATATGAGTATTAAACACACCCTGATTGATGCACACAGATCGCGTACCTGTATGTAGGGTGCAGGTGGCCCAGCTCCGGGTGCTCTGCTTGCAGTACACCCAGTACAGTGTTCTTCCTGTACTGCCCCACCTGTGGCTCAAGGTACAAGGCCCACTTGTGATTGCGAGTGAACTGGAGGGACAGCATCAGAATTACCAAGGAATGCATATGATGCGCAAGTGTGCAGTGTGCTCATGCCCGCAGTCAAGGTACAGTGAGGCGTGAAAGGCGCATGCTGCTGTGCCCTACGCATTGACCCTCGGCTTGGCGCTTAGGCCAGCCTCATGGATAGGGACAGCAGTGGTTCAAATGGCCCATCGCTTGTCACTCACGGTGTGTACAGGCATGCATGCGGGCTTGTTGACCGCCACAAAGTCTTCTGTCTGTCCAACCACCTGTAGTAGCAGTAGATATCAGCAGTTCAGCACAGCTGCTCAGCACAGTCCACTGGCTGTCAGGGGGGTCCTTCAGTCCCAGCACCATGAGCACTGCGTGCCCTGTCAGTACTTCCAGCAGCCGCAAGCCATGCAAGGCACCCCTGGCTGGAAGGCCAGCAGCATGCAAGCAGCTAGGCAGATGTGCATGGAAAGAGGCAGAGCACGCCCCTACCACGCCTGCAAACACCATCTGTGAATCCATCTGCTCCCATCCCCCTGTTTCATCCTGATACTACCTCCCCTACACTCCTACTACTACGTACTGTTTCACTATAGCTATACTCATATATACTCAAATACTCATATATACTCATATACTCATATACTCATATATACTCATAGCTGAAGCCGTGAAGGACTACGATGAAAGCAGCGCACCTCCACAGCGCCTGCCAGCACAGGCGGCTCATGGCGGTGAATCAGGTGCCGCACACACATGCCAGTGCTGAGCTGAGTGGAGAGCGTGATAGGGGGAAGCCTGCATGCAAGATCCAGTAGCATGCAAGATCCAGTAGAGCATCCAGGCTCAGTAAAGTGTTTGTGAGGTGGGGGTGCAAGCCTGCCAGCTGTACAAGGGAAGCACTACGCCCTGTCGGCAGAATCAGGTGGTCTGCATGCCGTGACAGCTGCGGTGGGAGGGCTGGGGCAGCTTAATGGAATCAATCAAATGAAAGCACAAATAAAAACTGAAAGCATAAACATCTCGTTGTGTGGCCAGTAGGGCCAGGCATTGCGTGGTGAGTGCACCAGGCTGCATGCCTGCTGCATCAAGCAGCTGAAAAGACCTGAAAAGACGAAGCAGCTGAAAGCCAGCAGCATGGCTGAGCACCAGGAGCTGGAGCCAGGCCTGGAGGGAGGAAACCAAGGCGCGTGTTCAGCTGCACATGCCCCGCAGGCAGTACGCAGTCAACCCCCGGCATGCAGATGACAAGCTGAGCCCATAGACGCGTGCTGTGTAATTCAACATTCTTGTTGCTCGTACCGGCCGCCGTGCTGTGAGGATGACTCAACGCGGAGGCGCCCCGCCTTGAATGCCCGCGTGTAGTACTCCCGGGTAAGCAGTGGGAACTCCTGCGCACATGCAATATCAGTGATAACACGGCGTTGCACACTGTGCTTTGCAGACTTATGTTTGACTCATGCCGTTGCTTTCTCAAAGTACGCAGTACTTTGAGACAGCCATCCTTTTGGGCAAGAGGCTTCTGTAACGAGGGTGGGGGCGATGCTTTCAAAGGCAGATGGCGACAGCAGCGGCAAGCAGAGTATGCTGGCCAGCTTGGGGGATCATCCGCTTTGCTGGCATGCAGACACATCTGTGACACGCCGTGTTGATATTATTATTATTATTATCCGCTTTGCTGCAGCTCTGGCAGAAGCGCTCACAAAGCATAAACAAAGGCCAGCAGGCCAGCAGCAAGGTAGGTAGGCATGCAGGTAGGCAGGCAGGCAGGCAAGCAGGCAGACAGACGGACCTCAGTGAACAGATCTACCAGGGTCTTGCCCTCCCAGCGCTGCTTCACATGGCATTTGAAGTCAAAGTGGTACGGGCGCACCTGATGCACGATTTAAAGGAGCCGGCGAGAGGTCAGTTGCCAGGCACACATGAGTACGGGGAAGTATGCTGATGTGCTCCGTGGTTATGAAGATGAGGCAACGTGACGTGGCTAGGCATTCAGAATACAAAAGCACAGCTGCAGGTACGACTGACGGTACAATGTAAACATGTGCAGAGAATGGATATGAAGGTTGAGGGGCTCTTGCTGCCATAGAGCTGTTCAAGGCCAACATGGCCAAGTCAACACAATCACAGCAAGCGCGTCACAGTCAACACAGTGGCAGTCAACACATTCAAGTATGGCCCGCACCAGCCGCAGCCCGCCCACAGTGACGTAGTCAGAGGGAGAGATAGGCATGTCAGCCTCTTCCACATTCTGCATTCATAAGCAAAGATCCGCGCAGTTGGGAGCTGCTGTGCCGCTTGTGCGTGGTGTTGCAAACTATCGGATTTGAGCTGAGATGTAGGAGATGCTGGAAAACTAAGCAGGATGCTGAGCAAGCACTGCTGCACCCTATTGGTCTTTGTAAAGAAGGCGAGCCTAGACAGCCTCAGGGCCTCCATGCTCTCCAACATGTGTATAGACCTACCAGAGAGGCATGGGGCAGGGAGTGAGCTGATGATGCTTGCTGTGGGCCCTGCGCCCCACCGGCCTTGCGTGCCGCACGCCGCTGGTCCTTTTCCTGCTTGCGCTGCTGCTTGCGTGAGAGCCCCTGTTCTACAGCCTGCGTGTCGTGCGCCTGTTGCTGTAGCTGCTGCATCTCCTGCAACAATACCTCTGCCGCGGCTGGCGCAGGCACTGGCTCCCGCTGCATCAAGTCTGTTGTGCCCGTGCCTGTACCATGCACACCCCCATGCAGTTCTTGCATGGATACTTTGGCAGCTGCTGCAGCTGCCTGCTGATCAGTGCTTCATCACGCTCGAGCCTGGAGAGGGTGTGCTGCAACCAGTTCTAATCTTTAACAGCCGATCCTGCAAAATTTGGTTACGAGGAATGGGTACTTGATGGTCAGAGGGAAGTGCGCAAACACAAAATGATCGCAACCAACGCAAAATCCCTCTCTAAACAGTTCGCCGTCACAGTCTATCACACACGCGCCAGTACGAGTACGAGAGGAGCCGCTCACATGCCGTCCATTACGATCCAGATTCATATCTTTGCTGCCCAGTATGCTTGTGCTGCGGTGTACAGCCAGCACAGCATGACAGATGCGCAGCCTGCTAGGGATGGAGACGATGATGATGGACCTATCAATCTGGGCTACGTCGATGTGGAGGACCTGAAATTCAGCAGCCAAGAGCCCCTGAAGCTGATGCAGCGTCAAAACTGCCCAAGATGTGGCAAACGCCAAGGTTTCTTCTGCTTTGACTGCGTCAGTGAGTGTCTGTGGGGCTGCATGCGGCTTTGCATGCTGTGCATGCCCAGCGTATGTCGTGCACCGGCGTGCACATGCTGTTCAGCCCTGAAATCTGTGCTGCGCCTGCCTCCCTCACCAACTCTTGCAGTACCGCTGACCCCTGGGGTGCCCCAGCTGGAGCTGCCAGTCAAAGTGGAGGTGGTACAACACGGGGAAAGCAACGCAAAGGCCACCGGCACTCAGGCAGCGCTGCTTGCGCCCAGCCATGTGACACTGAGGCGGCATGACGATGGCAGCAGCCATCACAGGCGCACCGACCCGCTGGCATTGTCCCTACCGGACTATGACCCAGCCAGGACGGTGGTGAGGAGATCTATCTACGACCGTGCCACGTGGATCAGCAGCCTGCCTTAGCAGCCTGCCTGTACCACTGCACTGCCCCGGGGAAAGATTGGCGCATGTAGCTCTTCCAAGAGCTCCAGCAAGAGTGTTGTGCACACGCATGGCTTGCGGTGCTTCAAGCATAGGATCAGGGATCAAAAGTTGGACAATGTATGACGGAGTGGGACCCTCGTCTCCCGCTTTGGGCAGACCCCTCCAACTTGGAAGGGCCTGTCTGTTGACGTTAATGCACAGCTGTTCCCTGCAGTGGCATGCTATACCCATGTGCATGCTATAGTACAGATCGATATTGTGCCTGCCGCCTCCATCCTCACATGGATACAGGTTCTATACCCGGAGAGCAAGGACACCCCTTGCATTGGCACCCAAGAGGCAGGCACCTTTGACACTGCCATCGTCTTGGAGGGTAGCTGGCAGAAAGCCAAGGGCCTGCTCATGCGCCACCCCAAGCTACAGGTATGCCAATGGTGGTATGCAAAAGGGCCCCACCATCATGGCTTGCGGCAGCATTGTCGCAAAACAGCATCACTTATGATAACTGCACCAGGAACAACACTGTCGTGTGTTGCTCCCAAACCCTGCACCCTATACCCCAGGTCCTAAACCCAGCACCTTGGACCCAACTGTTTGTGAACCCCAAACCCAGAACGGTCTTTGTTGACCGTGCCCCTTTGCCAATCCTGTCTCACGGCAGGCATCCAAAACATGCGCCACGTTCGGCGTACGATGTAGCACACATGCACACGTGCCTGGCCATGGACGCAGGGCCTACGTAAGGTGCAGCTGCCTGGAGAGGTGAGGACCGTGTACTGGAGGCGGGGTGCAGGCAGCTTTAAGGGTGTTGTGGATGAGGGCGTGTGTACGATCGAGTGCATCTACTACTTGTGCCGCGCGCTCGACAGCACACCTGGGCGGTGCGACGACCTCCTGTGGTACTTCACACACATCAGGTGTGACTGTGGGATGTGGCAGTACGGCCGCCAGCCGTACAGCTATACTGCTCCCAGCTGCCAGGGACCATGTGCTCTAGTTGGTATGCAAGTGGACCATGGCCTTGATATGCCTTTAGATCTGCTGGTTACATCAAGTTTGTCCAACCTGGCTTATCTCCGCCCTACAGCTTGCCGCTCACATCTGCTGTTATCTCCCTGTTTCTTATTCCTACTACCGCAAGTGTGTTGCTCTCTTGCCACATCAGGTCTCTGGTGCTCAAGCAAGCTGCCCCCATGACAGCCCATTACCTTGGGCAAATGGAGGAGGCGCGGCGTACACGCAAGGCAGGCGCTGCTGCCGGTACCTCAGCAACAGCAGCAGCTGCTGCATCACAACCGCGAGTAACTGAAAAACCGCAAACGGCTGCTGGCTTGTCAGGCGTCCAAGGGGAGGGGCAGGTTCGAGAGGCATCTGCCATGCAAGGGGAGGGGCAGGAGGTGCTACCTGTAGGGATGGCGGGGGCCAGTGAGGGGGCTATGGGCACTGAGGGTGCTGCTGGTCTGCAGCAGCCAGAACAAACCAATGGCAGGAAGAAGCGGCGGGCTGAGGAGCGGCTGGAGCGCGAGCAGGCACGGTTGGCGCAGCAGCGGGAATTCAAGCAGCAGCAGCAGCAGCAGCAGCAGCAGCAGCACCAGCACCAGCAGCAGCACCAGCAGCCGCAGCCAGCAGTGTGAGCATGCTGAGCAGCCCGTGCACTGGCTGAAGGCTTGTGTAGTACAACATGACAGCTTGAGCATGTGGAAGCTTCAGTGTGTCGTCCCAGTCTGCTGTGAAGGGTGTCCGTGTGGAGTACAAGGGGACCATGGCGTACCTGCACTCTCTGACTGTACCGCTAAACTGATTGTACTGCCCTTGTGGTTTTGTTACATGTGCGCCAGGACCTACGTTGGCTACATACCCTACACCGCGGCAGAGAATAGCTCCATGCCACGGTTGCAGAGACTAGCACTGTCATCTTGGTAAACTCAGTGGTGCAGGCACAGCCAGCGCCTACAGGGCACATCCATTCATGAAACACAAGCCACCCGCGTGGCAGAGGCGCAACAACCTTGCACGGCAGCCACCCCGTTACGGACACAACATGAATCTGGTTGCGCAGCTGCACCACTTGTCCATTTCACTCATGCCCTGACAAGCTCTGTGCCCTCCCCAACACACAGCACCATGCAATTGCAGGTGAGCTTAGAAACCAAGACGTACACAAACCAATCCGTCCATTTGAAATGAGCACATGCATGGGCCACCCAGCTGCACACCATGCACCAAGTGAAGTGGCAGAACTCAACCCAATCCTGTGGGCGGGTGCAGATGCTCTGGGTCATCTGGGTTGACTGCCCTCCATCGATCTCACCACGTTGCAAACAGCCCAACCGGCCCGCCCAGCCCCACAAACACACACAAACCTCACACTTCTATGACCACTGGGCATGTCAGCAAACCAGCTGGCCACCACTCAGACTAGCCAGGGCTCCTCCAGAGCACCTTTTTGGCATCATCAAACACCTGTTACGCACACACCAGATGTGCAGTCAGCGCGTGAAGGGCCTCCTATGGGTCCTCTGCTTGACCTTGCGCAACACACACCTGCAGGGCCCTGTACCGTGCATGCTCCTGCACTTCCCTCCACTGCCGTGCCGGCCAGCTGCCGAAATCCTGATGGCCGTTGGCTTTTGGACGTTCAAAACCTACCGAACACTGAACAGACATGGTCTCTCGCACCTGCGCCACATGTGCCAACTACATGGCATCTCCTCGCTGCATGCATGCCTCAGCAGCTGAGGGCTATCAGCGCTTTGCGTCATGATCCTCAACCACCAGCAGCCGTGCGTGCTCTGATCGTGATGGACCAGCTGCAGTGTGTTCAACACATGTGCGCTGATGTGCACTAAACCCCGTGGTCCACACATCTCATTTCTCACAAATCCACGCTCCTCAAATCGCACCAGAAAACCAGAAAATGTAACATATCAGCAACTGCCACCACTTGGCCGGCCCGTACGTCCCCACCCAGCCTGCAGTCAACCAAGCTCGAACACTGAACCCCTGATCCCCTTATCATGGTTTGGCAACCATGACCTTGCGAAATACCCCCAAACAACCACGCAGCCCAGTCAGGGCTGCATCCTAAGTGGCCGCTGCTTGCCACGCACGCATGGCGCAACAGAGCAGCTCCTCCAGATTCCATGGCTCTCTACCAGCCTCATGGATGGTGCCCCATGTACAGCACTATTGAGCACACTATAGATCAGGTCCACCACATGTACCAGATCCCTTGATCACTGGTGCAGCGTGAGGGGGCCTTGCGCCACCTTGGATTGTTGACCACGTGTTGACCGCGCTTGTGCAGCAGCGTTGACCAAATGTTTCGTACTTGACCACCTGTTCCTTAGTTGACCAGGCGTTCATGTCTCGGCTGGATTGTTCATGTCTTGACCGGGTTGTTCAGCACAGCTGCCATCATTTCATCATGTGTGGCCCCAGTCAGGGCTGGGGAGGCACGTCCTGAATGCAGCCCACTGTTGCTAACCCCAGCCATGCTTGTCATGGCCACCTGCCCACCAGCTGCCGCTTCATGGGGCTGGCTGTAGAACAGACCGTCTGGCACAGGTCCATGATGAGGGTCATGATGGCTTGCACCAGCCAGTGCATTTCCTTGCTGGTTGGAGAACGATCCCAACGAGTGCAAGGAGCCCCCATTTGGTGGGTGGATCGCACGGGCAGCCAGCACGCGGTTGCCCCCATTCATGCCCTTGGCGCTTGTATCGACCTGCAGACATGAAGGGGCCACACAGCAGCTCAGGCCAGGCATAACTATTTCTGACGGCACAAGAATGAGGTAGAATAGTGCACACCTAGCAGCCTTGGGGTGCAGACCCCATCAGCATGCGACTGGGGCATGGCTTGCAGTCAAAGGCTACAGCATACAACCTCTGTAGTGTAAAAGGTCGACCTCGAGCTTTGGATATTCAAAGTCAAACATCAACTGAACTGCAGCAGTGTGACATAAGCTGCAACTGTTGACCTCCAAGCACCCACCTTGGTGATGTTTACCCCCATGGCCCCAGAGTTGTCGCCCATCTCTGCAGCATCGATGCCGACAGCCTCGTGATCCAGCGCAATACGCAACAGGTTGAACTGCGTGCAGCCATCGACAGATGCGCCGGGTCAGCGCAAGGCAAAAGTACCAGGACGTCGATGTGCTGCTGGTGTGCAAGCAAGCAGATCCAGATCCCTACCTGGCTGAGTACTACGCAATCAGTGATGCCAGATGTAGCTGAGTCATGCAGGATCCATGCCAACCACCCAAAGGCAGCATCAGTTCTGCAGACGTTGATGGCTGCAGAACATTGATAGCTGCAGCATCAAGCACAAAACCATCTAGGATTGACGCACATGCTTCATCAGTCCAAAGTAGCATACAGCCCAGAAGACAGACCATCCAACAATGACACAGACAGCGATGAACTGCAGGCATCATCAGAGGGGAGGGGGCGGGGGGAGGACGATCAAGCCGGCAAACACGCTCAGTAAGGCAGTTGTTGCGTCTTCCAGGTGTGTGCTGAGTACTGCCGGACTTCTGTGTACTGCACGACCCAACCGCCAAAGATCAGATCCAACAGACGCGATGCAGCAGGCATCAGATCAGGCCAGCTGTGAGCACAATCTCAGTGAAGCATGCATTTTCCCCTCGTGCCTGCCCCCTCGCCTGCCAATGGAGGGGTCCTCGTACCTGACAGAGCAGCAGCTGCGCGTGGCCGCCATATAAGATGCCCATCAAGTGCTTGCCCTCCTTCACGCCGTACACCTGCAGATATCCGGCAGGGTGACATTACTCGTTGCTGCTGGCTGGAAGCGTGGCAGCTGGCAGGTCAGGCAGATAACCACATCACCAGGACTGGTGATAAAATGGCTGCATGCACAGAATCAGTGCAGTGGGTACCCCCAGTGTTGCGCCCCAGCTTAGAGTGTGCACAGGGTGGTTGATGATGATGCAAAACTTCCTTGCAGGGCAAGCAGCATGGCAACCAGTGCCAACCCTGCCCACCTCAATCACATACTCCTCCTTCGCAAGGAGCCCCACAAACAGCACACCCCACACGCCACAGCAGCCATGAACAGGGAAGGCCTGTGCAGTACGGGCAAGCAGACATGGCAAAATGTGGGAAGCATCATTGAGTCGCATGTGTCTCGGCGTGGGATGGGTGGTGTGGGGTGGTGTGGGTTGAGCGGGGGAGAGGGGCCTGGGGCGGGGAGGTGGTAGGGGGGACTGTGCAGCATGCATCTGCACACATGCCACAGAGGTCAGTGCATGCTTGCTGCCTAGTTGACGCCCAGTCAGCAGCCGTTCAGCGCAGATCGATGGCCGGTCAACGCCCGGTCAACGCCCGGTCAATGCCCGGTCAATGCCCAGTCAATGCCGGTCGATGCCCAGTCAACGCACGCACCGTGGCAGGGTCGTCGATCTCGAGCCTATCCAGCAGCTGTTCACCATAGTAGCAGACGATGGAAGCTATGATGCCACACAGGATCGCAGCCCACGGTTCAACGACTGAGCAGCCAGAAGTGATGGCTGCAAGGCCAGCCAGCGTCCCGGTGCAGACATCTAGCATATCCCATGTGCGGCTCTTGTGATACGTGAGCACCATGCTGGTGAGCCCAGCCATTGCGCCTGCGCAGCACACCGGCCAACGTCGTGACGCACCGTGATAATAACAACACGGCGTTTCACAGATCCATCGTGACACACCGTGTTGTTACTACCATAAGCACACCGACCAGCAACCAAAACGCGCCGCCCTCGCACAACATTGCTTCTAATCAGCAGCGTGTGGGTGCAGAACAGCAATGCAGGAGCGTGCTCCGTGCCGCACAGAACTGCTGCTGTTCCCTGTGACATCTTCTGAAGGCTTTTGATACAACACGTCAGGCTCTCAACCCAAATAGTATTCATCATATCCCCAGAACCGTCGGCTTGTCACAAAGCCCAGACCTTGTTGCAAAGCCACGCAAAGCGCGCGCACCTGAAAGGGTGGTGGTGACAGCTGCACGCGAGGCGATTGCTGCCTGGGCATACGTGTGGATTGCAACCACACTACCAGGGTTGAAACCTGCATGTGGAGGATGATGGCATGGCATGGGTTGTTCCCAAAAAGTCATTGCAAAGGTTGGTCTTCCCCAAAAGGCAAAAGTCACCAACTTTGAGAAGCAGGGTACGGGCTTGGTGTGATGCACACACACCTCCCCTAGCTCCACCTCCATTCAGGCAGACAGCTTGCAGTGTACATCCACACACTTCACAGAAGCTGCACAGCGGCTGCCCTTGGATATTACATCACACATACATACATGGATAAACTGATTCAATTCAGTTGTTCATGCTAGACACCAGAGACCAGACCATGACACGAGCCGCAGCCCTGCCCACCAGTAGCAGCATGAGGCGCACACTCACCATACCAAACAAACAAACCACCATACAACCAAACCAGAGCACTCACCATACCAACCGAACCAGAGCAGGAAGGTGCCCATGAGGTACAGCGGTGGGTTGTGGCCACCCTTGAACAACCTAAGGTTCACACCCTCGTCGAAGCGGCCCATGCGGGGGCCTAGAAAGATGGCTGCCACGAGACTGGGGAAGCCACCCAGCGTGTGCACGACACCTGCGGGGCGAGGATCATACATAGACAACATAGTATCTAGCCATCACACAAATACAACTTACATAGGGACCGACCATGTTATATATCAGTAACGAATAACATTATATAACTTATATAACGTTAAATAATGTTATAGTCTCCCAAGGGCCATACCTCGTTGGTCACACTGTATTTGCAACCCTGGGATAACCAGCCAAACATCGCGCTTCAGCGCGGTCCAGGGTTGCTGGGCCGTAGTTGAGTCGACGGGGTGACTTTGGGAGGCGGCATTCGTTGTAAACTTGTAATCTAGCAATACCTATCGACGCCGGGCGGAGCTCGAGGTCGGGCAGGAACGCATACGAGCGGCTCTGAATTGGGGCCTGCTGTACCAGAACCTGCGCAACCAGCTGTCGCTGGAGCAGGCCAGGCAGGGGCCTTGGTGTACATCAAGGCAAACCTGCCTACCGAGCGAGGAGGGCAACTGGAGTCGTAGCTGTGTTTTGAAGGACCTAGGGATCAGCAACAGAATTGGCAAGTTGTGTATAGGGATTGGGGGAGGAGGGTTGGGGTTCGAACAAGGCAGGGCGCTGGCCTTGGTGATGCGGGTGCATGCGCTGAGCAGCGGGCAAGTGACCAGTGTGTCAAGGTCAAGGGCGCAGGTATACTCAATGACGTTTCTGAGAAAATTGAGGATGCCATGAGACTCAGAACCTTTCTAAATGCTTAAGTTTGTAAGCCCAGGCCAAAATTCCTAGATTATATAACCCAAAATAACATTATTTGGTTATATAACGTTATATAACGTTATACAGTTGGCCGGATATATGTTGTTCCCTAAACTTACATATTCACATGGCAGCTTTTGTACGGCAACTGGATGCGTGACTGGATTCCCCGCCCATGGAAATACAACTTTCGAAGTTGGGGCACTGCTGCAGGGCGCATCCGGCATGCAGACACATCTGTGACACGCCGTGTTATATTATGCAGGGCGCAGACATTCACATGTGCGCAAGCAGTCATGAGACGTCACAGCCACAGCGGTTTCAACCGCCACGTGTCCCTGCACAGCAGCCGGTCGCGCCAAGCGCTTTGCGCTCGCACCCCAACCGCCCCAACCGACGCGCGAACGAAACTGTAACCGACCAGCGCCAACCAGCCAACCCACCTGAGCCAGCAAAGTCAATGGCGCCCATGCCCAGGATGGCATCCTTGCGGTTGTATGCTGACAGCCATCCCGACGGTGACCACATCCAGAAAGACACCACTGGATACACCCAGCTGTGGCCGGGCGGGTGGACAGATGGACATGCACAGCACCAGGCACAGTAGAGGAAAATCAGCATAGTGGGCGTGTAATCGGGCCAATGGCACTGGCTTGCTCACAGAGTGCAGTAGCATGGGTGCTGGCAAGAAGCTGGGGGCGGCTGCGCAGTTTGGTGACCAGAGGCCACTGTCCATGCACACCCCCACCCAGCAGGCGCGGTACAACACCCAGCAGGAGCAGTACATCCGCATGCATGGTACTGCACAGGTACGTCACTCTAGTTTGTCACACACAGTACAGTGTACCACTGCACACAGGGCCTCACAGTGAAAAGCACGCGGTCCACATGCAGTACGCGATGAAGGTCACTCGCTCCGCCACAGCCCCTGCCATGATTGTGGCTGAGGCGCCACAGAACGCCCACGTCCACAGGAACAGCTGCCAATCATGCTCGGGTGCCTTGCTTGTTGACGCGTTCAGGGCAAAGTCCCAGTCCCCGATGAACCCCCCGCTGCTGCTTTCTGAGCCACGCACACCGCGGGCGAAGCCATTCCCCACCAGGTACCAGCAAATCGCAGAGATGATGGAATCCATGAAGGACTGTGTGTGACAAAGTGTGAGTTACGTGTGAGGCTGAGTGAGAATGTGTATAGGGGTGTGAGCTCGGCAGCGAGGGGTGTGGTGATATCCGAGGAATGCACAAGTGGCCGGCGACTGTTGCAGTGAATTAGCACACTGTGACAACTTGAGTTTGCATTCGTGATGTGCGTGCAGCGCCTGCATGTGGTGAGCACGCTGGTCGGAATCATGCTGTACTGTGCATGCAGTATGTGGTAGTGATCAGCAGTACAAGCACGCAATCCAGCGCCACACAGTGCACCGCAGTACAAGCCACCCAGCGCACGGCAGTACCGCACCTTCATGAGAATAGAGGCGATGTTCTTGGTCCTCACCACGCCACCCACGAACATCGCAAAGCCCAGCTGCGCACGCAAGTTAAAACCATATCACATACTGTGTGCCAGCATGTACCTTGCACCCAGGTCTTTGTGATGCCGGCCCTTGGTACAGCTGCTACCAGCTTGCACACGGCGTGTCTTGCAGTCTAATTACAGGCTGGCAGCGGCGGGGCATCTGTGACACGCCGTGTTATTATTATTGTTATTATTATTAGCGGTGGGACGGCCAACACACTTCAGCGGCCGGCCACAGTGGCCATGACTGTATGTGTGCACCCTTACCTGCATCATGAACACCAGGGCTGTGTTGACGAGTACAAAGAACGTGTCGTTGCCATAGTTGTTTTCCTGCTGTGCGCTTCGTAGGGCTGCGAGGTCCAGCTGGGTGGCACGCAGCTGCGCACGCACAGCAGCACGCACAGCAGCGTGCACGTCAAGGACGCGTCAGCCAACAGCACAGTGGACATACACGCATAGTGGACGTGCCCTTTGCTGACAGCGAGCACAGTGCCAGTGCATGCCTGCATGCACCCGTATGTGCAGGATCGCTGGCGCAGGTCCATGCCTACACCACAATGTGTTTGGCGCACATACACGCCTTGGCGCACAAAAAAGCAGGGCCATGTGAACTCGTGGCACCAAAAGAGCGCACATGCATTGGGCATGATTGGTCGCGCCCATTGCCCCAGAGCTGCCACAGCGAGCACGCGCCAGTGCATGCGGCCGCAGGCCCCGAACATGAATGCAAGTGGGGGCCAGCCCCAACATTTAGGGCCAAAGCCAGAGCGCAGGTGATTTGGCACTGCTGCGCTAAATAGAGAGCGCGAAGACGCGCAGGGACCCAACAGATTAAGAAAAGCTGGGGGGGCACGTGGTCATCAACGACGCAAGGGTGGCCGGGTTGCGGGCGATGGCAGCAGCGCACCTGTGTGATTGCCCATGCAGTCACCGCATTGGCTTCCCCGAAGATTGACACATCGTATTCTCTACAAATCGCAGCAGCTGTGTCCTCTCCCACAAGGATGGCTATGCGTGCTAGCTGCTGCGGCGAGCAGGACCCCATCCTCCGAGCTGTGACGAAATCCAGGTCGTCGCTCTGAGGCTACCAAGTCATTTCAACAGCTTGTTCTGCAGCAACTGGTCAAGTTATCACGAGCGCCGCGCCGCGACACCGCCTTACAGCACTCTCAACACATTTCTCACAAGAGCAATATGAATGTGTATGAATGCGCAGGTGCGGCCTGCATGCAGCAATATGATGCGTTCCTAAAAGTTGCCATCACGCACTCCCAAGCCCAAGTGCATGCCTGTCAGCAAGTGCCGTTTGAGCACGGCATTCGATGCTGCTGCACCGCAGATCTGCTCAGCGCCTAGGTGCGTCCATCTGCGGCAGCCATGTGTACTGGGCACATGATGGTGAACACCATCGGAAATAGCTGCATGCTACCGGTCATCGCCACGCACGATTCCCGGCGCTGGCAGCATCCCCCCTCGGACTCGTGCATTTCTCGTCTTGCATTCCCACTACCCTGGCACAGTGCTAGTGCGTCTCTCAGTCTCAACACACGGTTCAGTAGCACCGTGCTAGCACACTCTGCGAGCAGACTTTCACCTCATCGCGCGCTGCGACAAAGCCAAGCCACGTGCCAGCCCCTCCCTGATGTTTGCTGCGCCTGGCACACCGCCACCTGCCCCGTCATCCCCACTGTCCTCCTCCGAACTGGATGCACTGTGGACGCTGCCACTCTGCAGCAGCGGGTCATGCGTGATGCCCAGCTGCATGCGGGCACGGACAAAGAGAGTGCGAGACACACATTTGCGTTATGCCGCAACATGCAGCCAGGCCAGCAGGCGCTCCTCGTGCATGTGTGCGATGGCTGATGCATAATGTACTGATGCTTTCCAGTGCTGGTCCCCGTACGTGTGCTTGCACAGAGTCAAGCCCACAGTCGTGCGCAAGCAGTGCTCCATGCACCGCACACACCAGCACCATTACACAACAGGCCCCCCAACACCCAAACGCTATGCTGTGCACACACAAGGCGTGCAGTGCGTACACGGCGTGCAGTGCAGTGCAGTGCTGTGCGCACACACAGTGTGCAGAGCTTCAGTTGCCATGCACGCACCTCTGCCAGCAGCGCCCGCCGCCTCCGCGACATCGGACCCTCCCGACCAGGCCGCCGCACTACCAGTGACCCCGGCACACGTCCACCCGGGCTGCGCACTCCCCCCGGCTTACGCCCCGCTCGTGCCGTGCGCGCCGCACCGTCACCACCCTCCCCAGGCGGCCCCTCTCCACCCTGCTGCGTGCTGGACCCTGCTGCAGGCCGTGCCATGCCCCTCAATGTGAGGTCGCCGCCTGCGATGCCGCCAGCCGCGCTCACGCTGCTCGTGCTCTCAGTCACCTCAGAAGCCCCCCCCTCACTGGAAGCCAGGAAGGCGGACGAGCTCCCTGAGGTGTCTGCCGGCCCCCTGCCTGCCATCCCCACGTTCACACCAGCGGCTGTGGCATAGCCCCCTGCCTGCAGCTCGGCACGCCACAGCTTGCGCGCTGGACCCTGGTAGTTTGACAGGTCTGGAGGCTGGCCTGCAGTGGGAGAGCAAATCCAGGCGGCAGGGCATGACTACATGGTTACCACCTGTCAACACTCGCACTTGCATGACGTGCGTGCTGCTGCATAAAGACACATGGGCGCTGGTAGCGCATGCAAAATCAGGCGATAAGCAAGCCAGCCAAAGGATGCAGTGCACGGTGCCCCACCGCACCCCACACCCGGCCCAGTGTGCACCTGGGGATGCTGATGGGACAGGCCCTGCCAGCAGGTTGGCACGTTTGTTGGGTGTGGCTGTCACAGTGGCGACGCCCACCCCGGCACGCGCTGGTTGCGCCACGGCAAACAGGCCTGCGCCCGCAAGGCGGGCCGCCTGTGATGCAAACACGTGGTGCCGCACACAGCAAGCCCCACGTCAATGATTGCCACTGGCTCGGTAGAAGGTCACCTGTCCAGCAAGCAATGAGTGCGCCAGAAGCAGGAAGCACCAGCGGTAGGCGCAGCAGCGGTCAAAACAAAAGAGCGGCCACTCACCGCGTCGGCAGCATCGCCACCCGGCTGCATTACAGCAGGTTCATGCACAAAGTCAGAGTGTACGTGGACGATCCTCCGCTCAGGCTGGGCTTGCACGTTTCCAGGGCCCTGCCGGCCCACTTGCTCGCGTGCTACCTCTGCTGCAACCGCCCGCCCTCCAGGCAGCAGGGCCACAAGGGGCACGACTGCAGGCTGGGCAGCTGGTGTAGGTGCAGCAGGCTCGGGCGCAGGCTTAGCAGCCGGTGCAGGTGCTTCAACAGGTGGCGGAGTAGGTGTCGGCTGTAGCGGCATCGCCTCTGGTGCTTGTGCATGCACAGGTGCTGGCAGCGGCGGCGCAGCCACAGGCGCAGCGGAGGCCTGCCTGCCGCTGGGGGCAGCCCCCAGCCCACCCTCCTCCCCAAACTCATACACCTCTTCATCGTCCCCATCCAGCCCTGTGATGTGCATCCGCCCCATCTCCTGCAGCTCCAACTCCTCCTCCTTCACCTTTTCCTCCTCCTCCTCACTGTCAACATCCCCTGCGGCTGCCCCAGGGGCTCCAGACGTGACAGCGTGCGCAGCCTGAGCAGGTGCTTGGGGTGGCATGCCCGAGTCCGGCTCTTCCCTGCCACTGATCTGGTGCACCATCTCATGGTTCACCATATCCTGGGGCACCATCTCTGAGGCTGGGCCCATCCTCCCTGAAGGGCCACCTGCTTGTACCTGGTGCTGCAGCTGTGGCCGCAGCACCCACGCGGCGCCTGCCGCAGCCCCTGCAGCAGCGCCGCTGTCCGCCGCGCCTGCTGCACGAGTTGCAACAGGAGCTGGCTCAGCCGCAACAAACGCTCCGGGTGCACACTGGGGCATGGCAGCTGTGTTGCCAGAGGGCTGGGTAGCTGGTGTCACGGCTGGCTGCGTCCGGGCAGCCTGTTCTGGTACAGGCATGCGAGGCACAGGTGCTAGCAGGTGCTCCAGGTTGGCCTCCTGGTAGCTGCGCAGCATCAGGTCACCAATGGAGGGGGGCGCCACGCCTGCATGCGCCGTGCAAGCCACTAGGAGCACAGATCGTGTGGGCGTCAGGACGAGGAAAAGCAAGAAGATAAGGAGGGAGGCTCAAGTTCAAAGATCAGGAGCAAAGACCTGAGCATAGACCATGCGGGGAAGTAGGATTGTGTGGGGAGGCAGGAGGATCAGGATGGAGGATTCAGAGGTGCAGAGCCAGACAAAGGTGCTGTGAATGGCCAGGCATGCGATGAGAGAGAGGTCTGCAAAGACTCCAGGAGGTGAGCCACAGGCCGCCACAAAGGACGTGCCACGTGGCAGTCTTTTCTCCCATGCGAGGATGCGTCACGACAGGGAGCGGCAGCACCCACCAGCGCGTGCGTCTGTGTCTGTCGCGCGCTGCCGCAGAGCTGCGGCCACTGTGGCCGCCAGCGCATCGCTGTCTGTGCTGGACCCAAGGTCTGCAGAGTCGAGCAAGACACGGTCCAGACCTGCGCAGCAGCAGCAATCAACAAACAGGAGGTGGAGCATGTGGAGAAAGTAGACAGAACAGGCAGAACGGTGGCGCGGCACGCACACGAAAGAGTAGCTCAGGCAACCATCAGGTCGAGGTTATGCGACAGGTCCCGGAGGTGTGCGTACGTGCAGCGACGCATGGTAGCAGGGTGCCTGCAAGGGCAGATTGCTACACACACACCTGGAAGCGTGAAGCGGCCCCCACGGGCGGCCGCCGTCGTAGCCACAGCCGGCTTGGTGGCTGCATACGTAATCCCGGTCGCACCTGGCACTACACTGGCAGCTGGCCAGGCCAGGCCATGGGGTGCGGCCTGGTGCAGGCCACTTGCTGGCTGCATGGGTGACTGCATGGCTGGCTGCATAGGAGCAATGCCCATAGCCTGCAGCTGCTGCATGGGCAGCATGCCTGGGTACGGCACCATGGGGTACGGCATGGGGATGGGCATGGGCACCTGCATGGTGATGACGGTCGGGGCTGCGCAGCACGTAGGACCAATACAGGTGCACACATGTCAGCAGTCAGCAGCAGCATACCCATGGCACAGTGGCTCATGCGGCTTGCATGGCAGAGCAGCAAGGTGCCACATGCTTCAGCGGAGGCCGCAGGCGCACCTTGCTGGAGCGCCGGCACGGGCGCAGCTGGGTTTGCCACTGCCACAGCATCAGCTGCCACAGGGGCTGCAACCGCGCGCGCTGCGGGTGCTGCCGTGGGCACTGCTACCACTGGCGCGGGCACTGCCGCCGCCGCAGCAGGTGCATGTGCCCTGCCTGGCGTGGCGCCTGAGCCTTGCTGTGCCCCAGCGCCCAGCACATCAATGCTGACCGACACCCGACCGTCCCCACTCCCACTGGCCCGCTTCACCGGTGTGAGAGTGACCTTCACAGGAGAGTCTGTTGCCAAGGGCACTGGGAGGCTGGCTGCACTGACTGCAGCCTCTGCAGCGGCCAGCGCCTCTGCAGCTGCAACAGCCGCCTCGTCTCGCCCCATGTCCCCCTCTGGGTTGCTCATACCGGCAGCGCTGGGTGCATCTGTGCTGAGGGGTGCCAGCACCTGTAGTGTAGGCGCAGCACATGGCAGACACATGTCAAAGTACACGGAAAGACCACGCCGCACGTGCCCTAAACCATGCCCGTGACTTTGGTTGCATGCTAAGACGCAAGCGAGTTCAACTGAGCACAACTAATACTGTGAACTGTTCAAGAGCAAGGTAGGTAAACCATCTCCATGGGGCGGAGGCCATCATAACATCTGGCATATATATATAGGGAGTGACCGTAGTATATAACCTATAACGTTATATAACGTTATAGCCGATGGTGGTATACGGGATACAGTCAGGTTACACACAGGTCACAGGGTCCTTAACTCCACGTAAATACGTAAGCAAACATCGCGCTTCAGCGCGGTCCAGGGGTGTCAGGCCGTAGGTGAGTCGACGGCGTGACTCGGGGAGGCGGCATTTGTTGTAATCTAGCAATACCTATCGACGCCGGGCGGAGGTCGAGGTCGGGCAGGAACGCATATGAGCGGCTCTGAACTGTGTTGGCCCGCATGCGAGTCCCTGCTGTCAGGAATGTAGTGCCTGGCAGGGATGCAGTGCGCATGCAGCGCCTGACTGGCCGCGTGCTCGCTGTCTCACTGCACGCTTAGCACTGGCAGGGGGGGGCGGGGGGGCGGGGGGGCGCCGCCCCCCCGCTCGCGCAGCCTCCCGGCTCCCCGCATGCATGATGTGCAAGTGGATGCACATGCTGCATATTCAGACGCCGAACCTGACCTGCCAGCCCCAGCAGCGCATCTGGCTAGGGTGAACACAGGTGGGTGCATTGTGGCAGGGGGGTGCA
>BDCZ01000196.1:28936-55731 GCA_001662365.1 Chlamydomonas applanata | reverse complement strand
GGGGGGGGGGGGGGGGGGGGGGGGGGGGCGCAGCTGGCACGCACTTGGTCAGGGTGTCTGCGGAAGAATGCACGGCCATATCACCCCACATGAAGCGCCGTCTGTGAAACGCCGTGTTGTTATTATTACTATATCACCCCACATCACGATGTCGGCAATTCAGCATGTTCGCACCTGCTCAAACGCCTCCATGTCTCTCCACGCCTCCTCGTCCTCCCACACGTTCTGTATAGGCGGCATGACTGCCCACAGGTCTGCGTTTGTGCCAGCTGGCCCTGCCCCTGCCCCTGCGCCTGCTGCAGCCTGGGGCACAGCACTCGCCACAACCTTGGCCCCGCTGGTCACACGGCGCGCACCAAGGCGCGCTGGGGCCCCCCTGGCACCAGGCTGTGCCGAGGCTGTGGGTGCAGGCTGAGGCGCTGCAGCAGCCAGAGCAGGAGCCGCTGTTTGGGTGCTGGGCGCGGGGCGTAGCTTTGAGCCTAGGGCTCGTGCCTTCTGGGAGGCCTGCTCCAGCTCCTGCATGAGTTGAGAGTAGTCCACTTGCGAGCCGCCTAGCAGCTCCTGCACACGCCTGCAGCGCAGGCGGCAGCACACGCGGTCCCGAACCAGGACCGGTCAGGAGTATGAGCGACATGTTATGGTTGCCAGCAGAGCATTTGACGCAGGGAGAGATGACAGAAACGAGCAGTCAAATGCGGGAGCAAGCAGAGCACACGTGAGTGTCGGACGTAACTGTGGATGGGCCTGATGCACGCACGCAACACTGATGAAGTGATGACACACCCGCAACCTGTCCACATGCCACTTGGGCGAGCGCACCTCTCGGCTTCTTCACGAGCAGCTGACGCTTGCGGCTGTGGCGGTGGCCACAGCCCCTGCACAGCCGCCGCCGCAGCGCCGGGCGCATGCACCTGGGAGGGGTCTGCGATGAATGCCAGGGTGCGATCCACAGTATTCTGCAGCTCCTGGGGAAGAGGTGCAGGTGGGCGCGGTGCCACTGGCAGCGACGGCACCAGTACCTGATGCTGCACAGCTGCGTGTGTGTGACCCTGGGCTGCGCCCGCTGCACGGTGGCGTGTGGGGGTAGCGAGGTCCAGGCCAGGCAGCGACTGCCAGGTGGGCATGCCCAGGGACGGCTGCACCACACCAGCCGCTGCCTGGCCCTGCGGCGGTGAGCGGACCGGGGATCGCACCTGCGCACCGGCCGGCTGCTTGGGAGGTGAGCGTGCTGGCATGACCCAGGTGTCAGCATAGAAGGTGCCTTGGGCAGGGTCGAATCTATCTTGCTTTACGGGGCTGCGCTGCTGCAGCGGCCGGCCTGCAGAGCGTGGGGAGGTACGGGGAGGTGGGGAGGTGGCGCCCGCCTTGCGCGCAGACGGCTGTGTGCCCGGCGGCCTGAATGGGGGCCGGGGCGAGCCGCCTTGGCTCGGGCCAGCCAGTGCAGGCATCACGTGCCCAGCTCCAGCTTGGCTGCCTGTGGCTGGCGCTGCGCCGATCGGGACGCGCATGGGGTGGATGACCGCCAGGGGCATTGGATGCTCAGGAGGTGGAGGCAGGGGGTCGACGTGTGGCAGCGGCAGGGGCTGCAATGCGCCGGGCCCCGGGCTGAGCGTCAGCGTCCGGTACTCATGGAATCCCTCCAAGGGCGGGTCCTCGCCCCCTGGGAGGGGGGTGGCGCGTGCAGTGATGCGCGGCTGCGCGAGCCGCACCACCCGCACGTTGGTGGTGGACGGGAAGGGTGCACTGTGAGGCGGGGGGGCTCGCGCCCCGGGGGCACGCGTGCCTGCAGCGGCCGCGATGCGTGCATCGAGCTCCTGTGGTTCGGGCTCAGGGCTGGATGTGCTGCGCCGGCTGCTGCCTGGCCGCTGCACTTGAGCCACGGCACCCTCCCGCTGCAGCTCCGGGCTTGCGCCCTGCACACCTAAGGCCGACAGGTTTTGGATCAGCGCCGCGTACGGCGCACCGGGCGCCTGCTGGCTGCCCCATGCGCCCGTGATGGCAGCCGCTGCGGCGGTCGTGGCTGCAGAGGCTGCAGCTGAGATGATGGCAGCTAGGTGCTCTGGCTTGCCACCGCCCAGGGAGCTGAGGAGGGAGCCCTGTGGGAAGGCAGCTGCAGCAGCAGCAGTGGTAGCACGGCTGATGGGGTCCAGCTCAGACGCAGACACAGGGCCGCCTGGTGCCGGATGATTATGGGCCAGTTGGTTGGCTGCTGCTGCTGGCGTCAAGGTCATGGCCGCAGGTGTGGGAGGCTGGGAGTGTGGCATCCCTGTGCCGGTGGAGTCAATCACTGAAGCTTGTGCATCTGCATGCATACTGCCTGATGCATGCATGCCGCCTGATGCATGCACGCTGCCTGCGTCCCCCCTCGTGCTCCCACCCTCTGCAACAAGGTGCTGCTGCCTGCCCTGGTCCGGCACTGGCCATCCGTCCCCTGCCGGTAGTTCTGTATCAATGCCGTGCAGCGACTTCAGCACCTGTGCAGGGTGCAAGGCCATAGTCACACTTCGGCAGTGCCTACGGCAGCTGTGCGTGCTTTGATGCCGCGGCAGCAATGCTGCACCTCGCGCGCGAAGCCATGCGCACCAAAAACTAAACACCTGGTGCAGGAATGAGGCATCCGACCCGATGCCATCAATCCTCACCTGCTTCAGATATTGCCTCATGTCATGTGCAGTGGCTGGGTCGGCAGCGCCAAAGCTGGTTTGTTGCAGTGCATCCGTTAGGAAAGCATCAAGCTGTGGCGTGCTGAGCTTGCAGGCCTTCTCCTGCACAGGCCGTGCGTCATGGTGTGTGCAGCATGTTGACTGCTGAGTGCTCACCCAGTAGGTAGAACTGATTAAGTCCTGGAGCTGGAGCATCTATATCTGACAGCGTGGTGCCGCATGCTTGCATGCAGCAAATAGTGTCCATGCATGTCGCATGGGGTGCAAATCAACAGACCTGGAAAGCTGGTGACAGCATGCTGGCCAGCGCGGATGCCATAGCCTGCGATTGACGCTCCTCCTTGACCCGCTTGCGCACCCTGCAATGTGGTTCAGCTTGTAAGTATGTGCAAATGGCAGTGGCATTGTCGTTGACCCACCCCACAGGCTGCAGGCGCAAGGAGGTATCGTCCCAGAATTCATCGGCGTCAGCAACAGATGTTTCGAGGGTGTTGACCAATGGAGGGTACGCAAGAGAACCCTGCTGCAGCACGTATGCCTCGTTCTCGGCCCTTAATTTCTCCATGCTCATGCTCTATAGCATGCAACCTGGTGACAAATCATATTGTCCCCGCCAACAAGACAAGCTTTGGGCAGTGTACACGGCGGACTTTGAAGGCATTTTTCCTACTGAAAAGTATCTTCAGTATTTAAATGCACGATAAGGAGTGATACTTTTTGCGAGATGAGTTTGGCAGCAGACCGGGAGGATGACCGTAATAGCTATCAATTGCCATGCTGCTCATGCTCGTCTCCATTGGCAGTGGGAGGTGGTTGGCGTTTGATTCGGTTGGTGCCGGTTCCATTAGCCAGTGGCCAGTTCCATTGGCAGTGGGGGGTGGTTGGTATTTGGTAGTGGTATGCAGCAGATTTGATAGTCGTATGCAGCCAGAAGACGTGGATTTGTTGGGGCCTTGACGAGAGGGACGTGCAGCACGTGCATGTGTGGTGGGGATGGGGCCCGGGGTGTGGGAGTGGGAGGCGGAGCGCTCATCAGGGGCATGCTGACGTCATGCGCCCACTGGTGTTCAGCTTGCGACAGTTTGCAGTTGGCCATTAGGCTGCGCAGGGCAGTTGCTGGTGAAATGATGGTTGGCGTGTCGTTGTCAATGGAAGGCTTGCAAGCTGGCTGCAGCAGTGGCGTGTAATCGGCGTGCGATGCATGCGCAAGTGGCATGAGATAGTTCTGACGCTGCATGATGCAGGCTAGCAAGCTGCACAACTACCACTCTGCTTATCTGCTGGGAACAGGTCGAGGTGAATGGCCCATAGTGGATGGAGGCCAAGAATCGTAACACGAACTCTGCTCAAGCTCTGTGCGAATTAGCTCGATCTGCAGTTGAACTGTCGCAGGTTACAACCGATCAGCGCGATCAGCACGAACACTGCTGCAGCTGCTCACAGAATGAGCGCGAGCAGTCAGCCTTGTCAAGGAATAGTGGTGCCATGTCATCCACTCGACTGCCACCAGCCCTGGAGTGGCCTCTGCTTGCACCCTCCTTTCAACACGCACCCTCGTTCCCTCTGTCTGCAACTCTCTCGCTCACTGCCAAAACAAAAGTGCTTTCCACTCCTGCATCAAACACTCACTCTATGCCTCTCCATCCACTCCTCACTTCTCACGCCTCGATCTCACATTGTTGCCAGAGACGTCATGTCTCCTGCAGATGCCAATGCAACCTCTCTCAGCTCTCGTGAGTGCTGTGCTATGTATGTACTGCACAGCTTGCAGCATGAAGGTTGCTGCAGACCTGAAGTATGCCGGGCCTGACCACCGATGCAACATGCAACGTTAGGGACTCCTGTCAAAATCTGCGACAGGCGGGCCAGCCGCGGGCACAGCTTCAAACCGTAATGATCAGCCATAAATAGCAAAAGGGGCCAGCCATGAGCCAGTATCAAAGAGCCAGCCCAAGAAGTAAAGAAAATACTCGCTACTCACTACTCATAATGACGGCATACAGCCAAGATGGCATACAGCCGATACAAGCAATAACCTTCAAACAATTGCCCTAATGCTTATGCATGCGATCGATAATCATCCATAGCCCACCACTGTCCCTTGTCTACATCACGGCCATTCAGATTGGCTAAAACGTTTCAAAACACACGTGTGAGTGTGCTGACCGGCTGCAGGTATGCCAGCACTGCAGTGACATTATCCTCAGCTCCCCTGAACAAAGATTCCTCCACCAGGCGGCGGGCAGCCATGGCCGGGTGACGCACCGTCGCTGCCACCAGGCCCCCTGCTGCCTCCCCCGCCGCATGCGCGCGTGCTGTAGCCAGCGCCATTTCCGCCTGCTCAGCAGCAGCGCCCTGCAGCCCCTCAGGAACAGCAGTGGGGATGGAGCTGGGTGTCAGGCCCTCGAACAGGCCATCACTGCCCAGCAGTACCCACTCGTCCCCCTCCTGGATTGCTGTCACAACCACCTGTGGCTCAACCACCAGGCCCCGGCTGAGAGTTTTGAGGTCAAAGTCACCCAGTGCACGGGTGACCTGCAGCCCGGCTCCTGCCAGGCGCCAGCCTCCACCTGCCCCCCCATGCTGGAGCACTGCACCCCCAGATGCCACGACGCGCGCACGCTCCTCAGGGCTCTGCGCATTATGGTCTGACGTCAGCACGAGTGGCTTCCCCTGCCGCCACAGCACTGCCCGGCAGTCGCCTGTGTTGGCAACACCCAGCAGCCCACACCACACCGCAGCAACCAGCACCGTGCAGCCAGGGCATGCGCCTGCCTGGCTTGCACCTGGCATGGCTGCACGGTGCGGGTTGCCACGCGCAGCTGCCATGCGCTGGGCCTCCACCCAATGGGAGAAGTACTCTGCACATTGTGTACAAGGAGCAAGAAGTATTCGCTGTGAGCAGCAGTGCTTACATGACAGTCTACTAACGCACCAACAAGGAGCATGCCGCTGATGGCCAACATGGCGCGCTAGCGAGCTTCCAAGCATTCACATGGGACATGCAGCGAGAAACAACAGCGTTCAACACTGGCACTCAAGAGAGTATGACAGCACAGCCCCTGACCAGCGCCGCACCTTCCTCCAGCGCCACCACTGCCCTGCGCAGAGCTGTCGACAGCACAGCCGCAGGTGATGCTGCAGCCTGGCCGCCGGCTGCGATCACTGCAGCCAGCTGCACCTCCACCTGCTGTTGCGCACGGCTGGCGCAGAACTGGGCCGCCCCGCTGCCCCTGTGGCCATCGAACACGGCTAGGACAGCAACGCGGCCTGTAGGAGCTGCAGATGCTGCAGAGGTCTCCAGAGGTGGGCTGGCTGTTGATGCTGCAGATCCTGCAAGCTGCGTGAGATGAGTTGGCTGAGATGACTGCAGCACCTGCTGCTCCAAGCTGCCCAGCACACCTTGGTCCATCTCTGCACCCACTGCCACTACGTGCGCGTCCTCCTGTGCCTCTCGTGGCCCCTGTGCAGAGCATGCACCAGCGGTGACCCTGACATGCGCGCTGCTGCTGGGATGGGTGCAGTTATCGAGCATCAATGCTGCAGCATCGAGCCTGCAGTGGGCTGGGGCCAGGTGGGACAGCTCATGTATGGGGTGATGGCTGCTCGCGGAGGGGTTGTAGCTGCTGCGGTTGGGCACGGCCCCGCTGGCCAAGCTGAGCACACTGCCAATGCGGCTGAAAGAGGTAGGAGTGCTGCACGCCAGTGCTGGGGAGCCGCAGCTTGGTAAGCCCGGAGTGCAGGGCCGCGAATCGTCCAGTGTGTCACCACTGGTCGCGCTACCAAAACTGCTGGTGTGAGAAAGTTTGCATGGCCTCAAAGGCTGTAGGGCCCCCACAGTGGTCGCATCCATGTCTGAATCACATGATCCAAGCTGGCATGACCCAAGCTGGAGCTCTGGCAAGTCCCCTGAGCTGCAGGTGCCTGCAGGGCCCTCCTCCATTTCCAGATCCTGCACCCGCTCAGGGTCACACTGCAGATCTGGCTGGTCAACGTCCTGGTCAAACTCACGGAGCATGGCCTCCAGCGCATCTGCGACCTGGGCCGCGCTGGGGCGTGCAGCAGGGTCCTCTGACCAGCAGACCCCCAACACCTCTGCTAGGCGCTGCGTGCCAGGCGCAGCAGCCAGTGGCAAGCTCGGCCGCAGTCCACGCACCACAGCGACAGCCAGCTCCTGCTTGCCATACCCCATCTCAAGGGCTGTGTGCAGCTGGGGCGCGTCTGCTCCCCGGCACGCATCAGAGAATGGAGGCAGCCCCGTGGCCAGCTCTGCCAGGGTCACAGCAAGGGCATACACATCTGAGGCTGGGGAGTGGGGGGCTGAGGCCATAAGCAGCTCAGGAGCCATGTACTCCTGGGTGCCCACCATGAGGTGCTTCTTGAAGCCCCCTGTGGGTCCTGAGCCATACAGCTTGCGGGCAGGCTGTGGGGGCCTGCTGCTGGGTGGGGCGCTGGTGGTGGCCTGCTGCAACTGCCGCAGCCGGGTCTCCAAATGGGGCGCTGATGCTACCCCAAAGTCACACAGCTGCACGTGGACTGGCATGTCAGCCGGCAGCGCAACCTGCTGTGCTGACATGCTGTGGAGATGCTCTTGCCCATCGCCAATGCCGGTTGTGTGGCTGACGCACTCGGAGCTGTTCTTAGGTGACACAAGCACGTTCTTGGGCTTGATGTCCCTGAGTGGGGGAGGTGTGGGGTACAGCAGGACAAGCCGACGTCAATGAACTGAAATGAGGCATTCACAGGTGCATGCACTGGTGCGTGTCCAGGCATGCAGCTGATACCAACGAATGCCCACCAGACGCAAAGATACCCAAGTTGCCGCAAGGGTAAAGGGTGCAGGGTACAGGGCGCAGGGTGCATGAGGGAGCAAGGCACAACAATCCACACCTGTGCACGATGCCCACGTCGTGCACTGAGGCCAGCGCGCGTGCCAGCTGCGCGCCCACAGACAGTAGCTGCGGCCATGAGGGCCTCCAAACCGGGGTGCGCTCATACATAAGCTCTGCCAGGCTGGGGCCACCATTCTGCATGGCCAGGCAGTAGCGTGGCGGCAGGCAGCACGCGCCGCGCAGCTGTACGATGCCTGCGCAGCCGCGCAGGGCGGCCAGCGTGGCGAGCTCCAAGCGGAACCGTAGCATGTCCTCGCTGCTGTGCAGCCGTGGCAGCTTCACCGCCACAGGCTGCCCGTGCAAGCTGCCATGGTGCACGGCGCCCTGGCCACCCGTTGCCAGAGCTGCGCCCACACACAGCTCGCTGGGTCCTCGAGCGAGGTGCACGGCCGCAGCGGCACCCACCTGCTGCGCCTGCGTGGCGGAGTAGGGTATGTGGTGATGGTGTGGACGTGAGAGGATAAGATGAGGCTGGCACTCGCTGGCAGGTGCCCATGTCGTGCGCTCACTCGCAGGCATATGCTGCATGCGTGGGGGACCTTGTGTGCGTGTGTGGCCTCAGTTCAAAAGCCGTGCAGCCAGAGCAAACGGCCAAGCGAGGCTAAGGCAGCAGACGTGGCGTGATGCGAGCTTCACGTTTGTGCGGAACCTGTTGGTAGCCAACGCATGGTTTGCCGTCCCCTGAGTACGGACCCCCTGCCCACCTGTGCAAAATTGCCGGCACGCACAGCCGTAGCCATCTCCTCGATGGCGTGCAGCACATCCATGCTGTTTCAGGGTCGCCTGCCTCCAGCCCACAACACAATAAACGACCACCCTGGTGAAAGAAAAACAGTTATCACGTTTGCGTGTTTTATGAATAATCGAATCGCTTTGATGTGCAAACCTGCGTTCCGGAAGTCAAATGACAAATTCGTGTGAGCTCACAAATTTTCCTGGCGAGTCATCAACCCCCTGGTGCACGCTGATAGCCGCTGTAACATCATGGGGACGCTGACGATGCAGAGCGGCCACTCGGACCAGGTCCACGATGCGCAGCTCGATTACTATGGCAGGCGCTTAGCCACCTGCTCTTCTGATAAAACCATTAAAGTGTTTGAGGTTGTGGGTGAGCAGCATACGCACATAGCAGATCTCAAAGGCCATGAAGGGCCAGTATGGCAAGTTGCCTGGGCGCACCCCAAGTATGGGTCGTTGCTAGCTTCATGCTCCTTTGATCACCGCGTGATCGTGTGGAAGGAGACGCAAGACAACCAGTGGCAGCAGGTGATCTGGGGTTGAACAGTTCCTGCGTACGCCAAATGGCGAGTGCACACCAAAAGCAGCAGCTCTTATGGAGTCTGGTATGGCTGTTCCTCGGGTGTCGCAGGTCTACATTTCGCCTGGGACACTTCACTCAGCATCCATCAATAGCATCGCATGGGCTCCCCACGAGCTGGGCCTCATTCTGGCAGCAGGCTCCTCGGACGGCTCCATTTCCATCATTGAGTACACCAGCTCCACTGGGTCATGGGATGCCACCAAGGTACGTTTATACGTGCATGTGTTGCATGCGCGGGCTGGAAGCGTGCACGCACACACTTTGTAGGCTGCGGATGTGGATTCCGTGCTGGGAGCCTCGTGCATTCCGCAGTTCGAGGACCAGCTGCATGGGCGCAACAGCTCCAGGCAGGCATGTCAGCACGACGAGCGTGCAGGGCGCATGCCGTACTTCGACACCTGCGGTTGACATGATGTTCACACCCACTCATGTGATCTCGGCCGCTTCGTGCAGCTCCCTGGCTCCCACTCCATTGGTGTCACGGCAGTGTCATGGGCACCAGCGGTTGCGCCTGGGGCACTTGTAGGCACCAAGGCTCCTGGTGCTCCTGTTAAGCGCCTGGTTACGTCCGGATGTGACAACACGATCCGGGTGCGTGCGCAGCATGCAGCTGCCTGTCCATGCTGAGCCACATGGTGTACAGTGCAGCATGCAGCTGCTTGTCCATGCTGAGCCACATGGTGTACAGTGCAGAGGATTGGGCCTCTGCAGCGCCCGGGCACCTGCATGGAGGTGGCACTCAGCGCTGCAGCCAAATCAAGTACTCGCTGTGTGCAGGAGCTCAGGCGCTGCACAACCTGCTGTATGATAAACTGGTAATGCAAACTGTGCCTCTGTTCTGCACACTGTGCTGCACACCCCGTGTGCAGGTGTGGCAGTGCACTGATGGGATGTGGGCAGAGGAGGAGGCACTGCCTGGGCACACAGACTGGGTGCGTGCTCATACTCTTCATATGCAGCCGGCCAGCCGCCTGGCCTGGCTTCTCACCTGCAACCGTGCAGCCACTTGCAGCCGTCTCCTGCTGCACACAACTGGCAGTCCCCTAGGTCTGATATGCTGTGAACTGTGCCCAACATCGCTGTGGCAGCAGGCTGGCAGGTGGCAGCAGGATGCTGTGGCTCCAAATGTTGCTATGGCTTGCAGCATTGCTTGAAACGGCAGCAGGTCGTGTCTGACTCACGGGGCACGGCTGCAGCTGTGCACTGCTGAATCAGCGGCTGTACCATCTGGGCAAGTGTGACATGTGTGTGTGTTGGTTACATCAAGTGCCAATCATCACAACCGACATGTGCGCAGGTGCGTGACGTGGCATGGGCGCCCAACCTTGGCCTACCCCGCTCCACCCTCGCCAGTGGGGGCCAGGATGGGCAGGTGTTTGCGTGGAGCGAGCGTGCGGGCGGGGGCTGGGACAAGAAGCTGGTGCATGACTTCAAGGTGCCTGTGTGGCGTGTGAGCTGGTCGATCACAGGTGTGTGAGGAATCGCTGGACATGGCTGATGCATTTTTTGGCTGCGGCTGACTAGGATGTGGTCACAGATGGGCTTTGTGCTCAACTTGTACGGTTCTGTCATCGTGCACATTATGAGCCTTGATGTTTCGCACAGCATGCCTGCCAGCTCCACAGCCCAGCACTTGAGCCTGGGGACCTTTTGGTAGGCAATGGACTCATGACAGCCTGACACATGCACACAGTCCCTGACATACCCGCCTCTTGTACTGTTGCTTCCATTCTGTTACCCCTTGCAGGCAGCATCCTTGCAGTGTCCGATGCAAACAACCAGGTCACACTGTGGAAGGAGAGCGTGGATGGGCTGTGGCAGCAGGTGCCCCACTGATCTGTGCTGGCTCGCAGCTGGTGTGACGCAGCACCTCGTGAGCTAGCGTGTGCAGGATTGTGTGTTGCGTGGCTGGGATGTCGTAGCCGGCGTGGGCGATGGGGAACCGATGTGGGAGGCTCAAGGTAAGATGACATTGTGTACATTGCGTCTGGTTACGAAACGATGCACCGTGGTCGCTGTGATTGTTTCAAACAGGAAGCAGCCAGCCAAAAGTGCTGACATTTGAGGAGGCATGTAAACTGTATCAGGATCGTTCTTCCCCGTCACCATTGGTCCCACTGCCCCTCATTGGTCCCAAGTAAATCCACTCCCACGAAGCAGTTTGCCAGCCAGCTGGTTCAGTTACATGGTAATTGCTTCAAGACATTAAGTGCAGGACAGTGTGCCCTGGATGGACAGCAGCAGCGGCAGCAGCAGAGGTGGCATGAGTTGGGCAGCATCTGATGCGGATGGGTTGCAGTGACCAGACCCTATGCCAACGTGATGGGGCTGCTGGGGGGGCCCATCCGGCATCACCATCACCATCACTCACTTGTCTCACTGTTCAGTGGTGCATGAGCCTGGTCACACCACCTGTATGCTGAGCTGTCGGGCGTGTTGGCCATGCCGCTGACCACTTGCTGCTACCGCCCACAGGGTAGTTGGCTGCAGTTTGCTTGTGTTACTGCTTGGAATAGGCCAGGGAGGGGCACAACTGGTTATTAGCTTTTATTTGAGCACGCAACAGTGCGTGCATGCTGAGCAGCCGTGACTGGCTGAAGGCTTGTGTAACAAAACAGACAGCAGCAGCGGCTGCAGTAACAGGGATACACAGGGTGAGTGATACACAGGCTGGCAAGCACTTAAGCTGCCACATGCCAGCACCAAAGCTGCCACATCGACATGTGCCATATGCACAGCTGCACACGCCCTGGTGGTGGTGGCCGTCCATACTCCCCTAACACCGTACTGGCATGGGTTGAAAACTGATGTGTTGCAGCTCAGGATACAAACTACCCTACCCTCCGGCCTCAGCACATCGCTTGTTGGCAACAATAGTTCTTACAGGCGCACTGTGCAGCCCAACACTGGCATAAGGCATGACATTGCTGAGACTGTTGGTATCATGCCAGTGGCTGTGCCGCAATGCAGCTGGTGAGCTGTATTTAGTCCATCCAATACACACTACACAGGATTGACAATGTTACAGCCAGCCACACAAGAAAGTATCCGTTTGGTCACATCATGAGTGACTAAACCACTGCCATCAAACGATTGTAACTAGTGCCTGCCTCCAGCATGCTGTTCCCATGCCCCGCTGCAACCCAGTCTCACGCATCCTTCACACCAACTAAGCCAGCATTGCTGGCAGCAGTCACTATGAGCCCACCCCCACAAGAGTGCCCCAGGAGATCAGCGAAGGACGTCGGGAGGCTGTGAACCTCTAGCACACAGCGCAGCCAGTGCCCTTCCAGGCAACCGGCTGCGCTGGGACCGCTCTCTAAAAGAGCCGACCTCACCTGCCAGCGCCACAAGGGCAACTGGCCAGGCCTTGGACGGTAGACAGCCACATGGCGCGAGGCGCACACGGGCCCTTCAGGACGTGCGGGGTACCTGCACACAGCACAGTGAGCACACAAAAGCCCCACCACCCCCGGAAAGCAACATGCCAAGACGGAAACTAAACAAAACTCGGCACAGGAGAAGCCGTTGCGTAGCAAACAAACAGAAAGACTGCACAAGCCAGGAATTCTCCGTATGGCGCCATAATCTTGTCTGTTGCCAGATCACCAGATCATATTTCTCTGTTTGCACCTTGCTTGCACCTTGCACGCGCGTACAAAGGCAAAAAAACCAGCGACCCAAGCAAGCATGCACTGGCAGATGTGGCGGAATTCATGCAGGGTCAAAGGCGAAAGGTGAACATCATGCTGCAGGCCATACTTGAGATCAGTGTAGACCTCGAGTTCAAAACGCCGACACAGATGCGCCAGCTGACTTGCTCTCTACAGGCCGTGCAAGAGCAAAAAAAGAAACTGCCCGAACCATGCTGTGTAATGCATGCAAAGCACGGCAGGCAGGGTGGCAGGCAGGAAACAGCAGTGAACATGGCACGCTACCATTAGAGCATCAAGCCGTGTCACAACGTAGCACCAATGTCACGGGCCAATTCATTTCATGTAACCGCTTGCGTGGGACTGATACCTGAGCAACAGGTTGAAAACACAAACAGCGAGCCAGCGAGGCACAAGCATGCAGAAGCGCATCCACTACAACGAGGCAACAAGAGAGCACATACAGCATTCAAGCGAGACACAAAATTTACCGCTGTGCATGAATTTCTTAACTTGTGGTAGCCAGCTGGCCCACCGTGCTCTACAAGACGTGCAAGAGGAAAACGTACACTGCACAGACAATGCTGTGCGTTGTAGGAGGGCAGGGGGGGCATTGTGGCAGGGCAGAAAAGCAGAACAACAAATAGCGCAATGCACGATACCATCCAGGCGAGCATAAGACATGCCATGCCGCAGCCTCCTCATGCCTTCATTCAGTGTTATTAAAGCTCACATAACCAATCTTGGAACATACAATTGTCCACTTCAACCTGAGCATCACGTATGGTAACGAAGAACAAAGCCAGCGGGGGCAGGGAGCATGCAGTGCACAAACAGATGGCACGGCAGCATGAGATAGCCAAGGAAGCATCGAGATTACCGCAGTGGACATGAAATATGATAAGCCGTGTAATGATGATGATGATGAACTATGAAGCTGGCTGGCTCATTGTAGCCAGGGTTCAAGGCCTGCACTTGCGACCACAAGTGTGCAGCAAAACACCAAGCCGCATGCAAGGGATATGCGCCATGCTGCAACAAGCACCAGGTTGTGCAAGACAGCAGAGGCCAGGTCAAGCACCAAGGAACATATCACCGGTGATAGTCGTGACTGTGCAAATTTGCTGCAGGCTAGAGTGGCTTCATTTCAAAGCGGAGCGGTACAATGACCTGTAGTGCTGAAGCGTGCAGCAGAACACCAGCACATGCAAGCGTGCAAATGCAGACATGCAAAGATGCTTCCATGCACAAGCAGCGAACCAGCTCAAAGCAGAAAGACTGTACACCAATGGCAATAGAGCATACCAAAAACATTTTCTTTACGGATGCCAAGCTGATGACCAAGAAAGAAGGCACCTGCTGTACAGCGTGCAGACTTGAAACACGCACATGCAGCGGTGCTGTGCGTGCAGCAGCTAGCAGGAACCATACAAGCATGCCATGCTCATCCAGCCATTTCAGCAAGCCTACCCAAGGCAATTTCACCAGAGGCCGCAAGGGCAGGGCGCCACTACCGGTTTGCCTCCATCATAGGAGCAGAGCGACCTGTGAGGGCTGAAACTTGGAAAAGAACAGATACAAGCGTGCACATGCAGGCAGGCAAAGATGACATGCAATTCTGGGCCCAAACGCACACACAGGCAATCAGGCATACCATTCACGGTGGACACTTCAAAACAAAAATTTTGTGGCGACTGACTCCTGGCATCGCCCTGCACGATCTGAGATGAGATCTGATGCTTGCAAGTGCAATTCACTTTGCAAACACGCTGCATGCGTGCAATGCTGGCAAAACAAGACAGCCAAAGGTGGCAAACCAGGCAACCACTAGCATCATACCAAAGACGAAGCAATAAATGGATGGAGCAGTCCTTTTCATGGTGATGATCGCGGTGCACCTGCTGCACGACGGTGCACACTACAAAAGCACATGCGGAGACCATGCGTGCAGCATAACAGCCACCGTGCAACGGCATCAAGGCTTCCAAGGCGATTTCAAACCAGGGCCAATTACCAGAGATATTGCTGAATCTTGGCATGAATGACAACTTGCCCGGGATGAATTGAATGAGCCCTGTGGCGCAGAGAGCTGGCACTGACGGGTGCAGATGCTGCGTGTTGTGTGCATGCCAAGCAGCAATGCAGTAGAATGGCTATGCTTGCCAACGCAGTGAAATAGCCGGGACATAATTCAGCCTACAATGGAACAGACCAACTGAGCAATCTGGCGGATGATGTGTAGCCACGGCATGTTGACAGGAATCCCTGCAGCCACACAATTCCAGGCACACAAGAACACAACCAAACGGGCACATGCCCACACGGGAGGAAAGCACAAGGCCACAGCTACAACTTTGCTGGAGTCTGCAGGAAGCCAAGCTGCAACGAGGGTTAGCTGGCACCACACAACAGTCCCACCTGATCAGGCCATGTGATGACAGGCTGGAGTACTTGGGTGGAATTATGTAGAATACAGGTCAGCAGCAGCAGCAGAAAGGAAACATTGCGGCAGCAACAAACTGTTTGGAAGCTTTTGCAAATTGATTGTTGACATATAACCATGGACATATAAAACAAAGGAGCTGGTGTACTGCAAGCATTCTGTGTGTGCAAACTACTAGTCAAACTGCAGGGGCACAAAGCATGATGCCATACCAAATCATACAGCTCGAGTCTAGCCTTGCAACATCCATATCGTAGAGTTCTGGTTCAAGTGAGGGGCCTGCGAATTGCGGCCATCATTGACTGAACATGCTACAGGTTGTATGCTGGACAGCAGGCGCCAATCGTGTGATGTCAGTCTACGAGAGGTACCAGGAGTTGATGGTGTAGCAAGTACAATACTTGGACCAGGAGCAGAAGAGACTAGCGATTTGGGCGGTGCAGTCCACAACATCACGGTGGTAGCTTAGGCCAGGTAGAGCGGAATCGGGGGTGGGGGTGGGGTGGGAGGTCTCCGGGGCGGGGGCGGGGGGACCAGGGAGATGGGGGACACCCAAAAGAAGGGATAGGGAAGACGCAGGTAGGTAGACAGGAACGACTGACTTTCATGGAGGCCACAGCCTCAGTTCTGCGCAGGCGTATTCCAGCTACGTGTCGTAATCAACTGCTACTGCACCTGGTGTGGTGTGAGGAGCCAGGACGCCGCAGTGTGATGGCACACACGTGCAGGCGATGGTCAGCCGGTTATGGTCTGCGTGTGAAGAGTCAGCCATACACGTGTATGCGTGAGCAGGTGAGCAAGTGCATCGTCGAGAGCTGCGCTGAAAAGCGGCTGACACAGGCATAAGCAGACGCAAGCACCACAGGGGACCCCAAGGCACAAAGCAACATGCAGCTACCCTAGACAGCCCGAACGCTGCACACATCAAACTCACTTGTAGAGCCGCTGAGGACTGTAGTGGCCCAGACAGAAAGAGCAGACATACACGCAAGTGCTGTTGCATGTCATTTCAAAGGGCTGTGCACAGGATGGATGCTGCAAGGCTGCAGCTGCTCAGGTGGGATGCCCCCCCTCGCATGGTCATGTCATGGATGAAGTTGCATGGAGCCTGCAATTCGGGGCCTCTCGTGTGGATGGATGTCACCAGCCAGCTGCTAGAGTTCGCGGCGCAGAGGAAGGGGGTGCTGGGGTTTGGGCGGAGGGCGGGGTCTCGGAACAGCCTTCGAGCCCATCGTTGCAGGCCCCACTGCGCAACACAAGCCACGCGCGCAGGCACGGAAACGTGCAGGCACGGTGCATGCATTCACGCAGGCCAGGCAGAGCAGGCTGCAGGCCCTCATGTGGAAGGGGTTGAAGCAACTTGACCGTGGCCAAGAGCGACGTCCCCGGCCCGTGGCGCTGCAGCAGGAAGGCAGAGCGAGCCGTAGACATGCAGGGAAGGCGTTGTGACGGGGGTGGAGGGTGCAGTGGCCAACAGGAGGAGTTATGGAGGGTGCTGGCACGCCAGGCAGCACAGGCAACGCCTATCCAAAGGGGAGTAGCTGGAGAGGCTGGTGGCGGAGGTGGGCTGGCGCGTTGGATGCGAGTGCTGGTAGCTGGGGTGCAGGTGCTGAGGGGCCATGGGCAGAGACATTTCAGCAGTGTGGGGGTGTGCAGTATGTGTGCGCAGATGCGTCGTGAATGCTGGCGGGTGTCGGAGGGCAGCCTTGATATAGCATGCCTGGCGAGGGTTTACACACAGCAGTGACGCAGGCCCTAGCAGCGTTCTTGCAGCTGGGGCAGCTCGCATGTTGTGCTCTTGAACATGTAGCTAACTGCGCCTGCCTGCCGCTGTAGCACAAAAGATTTTGTGCACGCCTAGCAACAATTGTGCCTTCAGCCGTTCAGGGATGATGCTGCAGAAAACTGATCATGGGATTCAAAATGGACTGATCCGTGCTCCTGCATACCGCTTGCTGTCATGCCCAGTCAGCTGATGTCATGGTTACAGACATGCAGCGCAAGGACATCCCATGTCCATTTGCTGCAGCACAGAGCAAAAACTGTGGCTCCTGAAAATGGGCTCTGCTGTAGATGGAAGCCTGCAAGCCGCTGGGTAGCCCACTAGGATGCACTTGTAACCTCCGTTGACGATGCTTGCTGTCGCTGCCGCCCACCTGCCTGGGCGCAGCTGCATGCCATGTGCGCTGCGGCGGCACATGATGGATTGACAGCGCGCTCTGTGCAACTTTGTGCAGCTGACCCAGCCACTGCACCAGCTACCCACTGGAAGCACACAAGCACGTGTACCCAATGTGACCACTCTCATACTATACCGTAGGTGCACGAATGATTGGCGATTCGAATCGCCAATAATAAATAATAAACGGCGTGTCACAGATGTGCCTGCATGCCGGAGCCTGACAGTCGGTATCTAAACACCATCACTAGAGGACCAAGCCAGCCTGAAATACCGGGAGCCGCCCCACTACAGCACCCTTCGCCAAAATTGGATCACACATTTGTTGAGAAAAAGGCCATCGCCAAGTCTTGGAAAAACCTATCATTTCACGCACCTGGGCAGCAATGCCGCCCGTACATAGCAAGCCGGTAGCTGTGGCACCAAGCCTGGAGGCTGTGCACGCAGCAGAGCTTGCCGTGGCTGCAATGCCAGCTCGTGGGCACGGCCGGGGCCGGGGACAAGGCCGGGGCCGCAGCGGTAAGCGCGCACGCACAGCAAATCAGGAGGCGTCCAAGGCCAGCAGTGCGAAGCGTGGCAGGGGCCGTGGCTGGGGCCGTGACAGGGGTCGGGGCCGCAAGGCCCAGTCAAGTGAGGAGGAAGCGGAGAGCAGTGAGGAGGATGTTGTGGTGCTGCAACAGGAGGGGGAGAGGGCAGTGAGGAGGGCAGTGAGGTGTCATCCAGCGAGGGAGAGTCTGATGATGAAGACATTGAAGAGCCTGTGCTGCCGGGCCAGGGGTGCCAGATGGATTGGATGAGGATGACGCGCCCCTTATGCAGCTGCTTAAGCGTGGCTAGATAAGCAGCGAGTTTGGCTAGGAGAGGTGCGAAGGTCAGTAGGCCACACGGCCTCAAATCCAGGGAAAAACACAGCATCGCCAAACTTGTATCGCCATTGGTGTTCAGGTGGGGCCATCGCCAATTGCTGTGTTTTGCACATGTGTTACGCACTGCCCACGGGCCCATTGCCAAAGTTTCAAATCGCCAATCATTCGTGCACCTTTGGTAATCACTTCAGCATTTGTGTGCGGCAGCTGGGCGGCATGTGAACAGCGCGATGTTGTGTTAGGCCCTCAGTGGCTGAGACAGCCCCCCAGTTTGAAACTAACTACATGGGGACAGGGGTGCCGCTTGGGCCTCTCACGCCTCAGCCAGCAGCTAAGCACCTGCATGTCAAGTGCACGCATGGACTGCTTGGACCATTCGCACATGCGCACATGTTCCGATCAAATTGCCACATGCATGGACTGTCAATGCTGCACGGGAACCAGCCTGACGCTCCATCACATATATATGCATGCAATCAAGCTTACACTTGGGAGGCCGCTTAGCTTGCTGGAGGTTGTTGTAAGTATGCAAGTTGCGCTGGCAAGCGGCCATGCCCGCTCAGGTGCTTGGTGCTTGGTGGTTTGTGGCCCCCCTACTGCACGCACATGATGCAAGCATGCTGCTCGATACATGCGCATCATGCAAGCATGCAACTGGTGGCATTTGCCAGTGCTTCATGCCACTGATGTCGCTGATGAACCGCCGCTATTATCAATGCAACCTATGTTTGTGATGACGAGAGAGGCTACACCTGATTAATAAAAACACGGCATAGCTGCTGCACGCAAGGACATGTGTTGCAATGCCTACAAGCAGCCTTCTGCACCTGCCAGGCTCGTGAGCACGTCATGTCGGCAAGCCCCACTTTTCTCATCGGCTGCAGCCGTGTAAACATTGCATCCATCTTATGCAGTTCAAGCTCAGTAACGATATGCAATAGCCTTTGTTCAAGAATTGGGCGCCTGAGCCTGCATTACGATCCTAGTGTCGTTGACCACGTAGGCATTGCGAGACACTGTAGGGTCCCGTATTGTACCAGCATCAAAGTTGGATTACAACTCTGCCCATTCGGGCTGGCAGGTGCAGTTACACTGGGGGACTTGCGCAACAGGTGTGGTGGCTGCATGGTCACGTGCGCTTGCCGGTGCTTCTGCTGGTGGAACCTTGCTGCTGGACTGCTGGTGGTGCACAGCCCGTGGAGCAGGCACGAAACTACGCAGCATGCAAGCAGGGCTGGCGCATGGGGCACATGCAAGCATGGCCAACCGAACCAATACATATGTGGTATGTCGCACAGTATGTTGACATGTACCGTGCGCCTGCGCTGCAGGCAGGGCAGGGAGGTGTGGCCAGGCTGATGAACCATCCACGCATGCCTCCTCCACCATTTTCACATGACCAGAGCCCCATGTCAGGGCGTGGGGCTCGCGAGCAGCGCGAGCGGCGCACACCTGCGTCACGCACATTAAAGCACACAAGGGAAGCAGAGGGGCAGCCGAATCCAGTCACAAGCCCCAAACGCACCAAGCTGAGCATCGACGACTTGCTCGAGGCTGCGCATGAAGTGCACGACGAGGATGACATGCCCGGGAGCAGTGGGGGGGCCGCTGACGAGGAGCAGGGGGGCACTGGGACGTGCCCGCGCGCATATAAAGGCGTGCAGCAGATCGGGGATCACCGCTGGCGCGCGCAGTTCTGCAACAATGGCATGGTGCACCAGCTGGGCACCTACAGGAGCCCTTGGGAGGCGGCTGAGGCGTGGGACTGTGTGTGCTGGGCGTACCGCCAGAACCTACAGCTGCTCAACTTCCCACACCTCAGGTCTGACTACGAGAGCGTCAAGGCGCTGGTCGTACAGAAGATGGCTGAGCGCATGGCCATGCGCAAGGAGCGGAGCAAGCGGGCCGCAGGCGAGGACGAGGACGACGAGGGGCTAGGGGGCGGGGGTGGCTTTGTCAAGCGCAAGCGCGGCCGGCGAAAGGTCGTGAAGGATAACATCTGCCTGGGCCTGCTCAAGCAGCAGCTACTGTAACGGCTTCAAACATGCTGCCGGACCTCCGCTTGCTTAGTTTGGTCTGTTCTGGTGTGTTGCAGCTGCGAGTGCGCTCATTATTGCAGCATACCAGCCAAGCGGATTTGACATCATGCGTCCACAATGTTCTGCATGCACACTCGGCTGCAGCAAACGAATGTTGCCCATTCCATTTACAGCACAGCACAGAGTGCGACCCTGCACGCGACGCGCATTTGAGCCAAGCTGTTGTGCATTGGAACGTTGCTGAACACACAGCGGGTGAGAACCGACATTATAGCCTCCGGCAGCATCCGCATCACTCCTCAGCGTCTGATTCCAGCCACACCCCACACCCTTCTGGCCGGCAGCCACTTGCTACTGGGGGGCTGGGAGGTGGGAGCGGTGGTGTGTATGGAGGCGGGGGAGGCCGCACCCATTGTGCTGCGTCCTCTTGCACCTGCCGTGCAGCCTGGACAGCTGGCTCAGACATACCCTGCCATGTGTAGCTGTTGGCCCGAGCCCCAGCCGCCCCCGCCCCTGCCCGTGTCCCGTTAGGCTTCACACACACACACACGCCGTCTTCGCAGCAATCCCTGAACGCCCATGCAGCTTCCATGCATAGGACCTGCGGGTAGCAAGCGCAAGCGCATCACAGCTGTCACTCCTGAGCACGTACACAATTACACATGCCCAGCCCCGAGCTCACATCTCTGTGCAGTGCACTTGCATCGCTGGGGTTTTTCATCTGCGTGGAGCACTGTAGCCATCGATGGCGGTGCAGCACACTGGGCATGTGTCTCGCCTGCAGAGTTCTGAAACTGCCGAGCGCCGTGGCTGGTGCCATTATGCACCATGCAACTCTGTGCCAGCTGCATGCAGGGCATGGACGCATGGTACTCCCCATGTGGGGTAGTGGCACTCACAAAAACGTGCACAAACATGAGCTTGCCAGTCAGCTTAAGCGTGCTTGGGATGTGACAATTGGCATGCAGAAGACCACTCTCAACCAGCCAGCAGGTCCGGGCTCACACCAGTGTGGACAGATACATAGCCATGGCCCAGTAAAGAGCTGGCACAGTTACGCAGCTCACCTTGGCCAGCCGCGCAATGAGTGAGAAGTATGACCAGCCGCGCCCCCTCACGCCGCGCGCGCGGAGCTGTAACATGTACTGGCTGTGACCCGACCCCCTGAGTGTGACCGTACCGCGGTGGGCATCGTTTGCACAGTATGTGATGGTGCGCAATAGTGGCAGCATGCACAGGAGCACGTGCCATGCTGCTGGTGTGGCTTGTCGGTGGGCGCAAGCAGGGCAGGCCTCTGAGCTTGCAGACTCATTGATGTGGCAGATGTGCACCATCACCAGTCCCCCACCCTAGCAAGCGCTAGTCCCTTTGATGCACTTCATGCTTGATCCTGCCCCTGTGAGGGGCTGGGCCTAACGACAGCAGGGCATCGCCGCTGGCCGAGCAGCCGCGCTGATCGTCACCTACTCGCCCGCACATGGCTTACATGCCCATACCCACCTGCGGTCCTTCCGCGCATAGTCCTGATGAGAGCGCGTGACATAATGGTACACTGCGAACCGGCCCCACGTCGGCTGGGCTGCCACCTCAGCCGTCACCTAATTAGGATGTTGGAGGCACACAACAGCTGGGGTTGGCATGTTTCCTGTTCTGGGGCCTGAAAGGGTTCACTGTCTGCACCAAATCAGGCCACGATGCAGGCGTTTGGAGGAGAGTGATGCGTGCGCGTGTGAAGCGGAGCGGGGTGCGTGCAGGCGTTATGGCTTATGGCATGCCTGCTGGGGCCTGAGTGGCGATCAGCCGCATACCGGAGCCGTAGATGAGCAGCTGGGTGGTGCAACCGTGAAAACTGTAGAGACATATAATCACATGCCACATCAATGACATCATGTGTTCACCTTTGCGCCCCGTACCTGTTTGAAGTCTTCATTCACATAGGGAGGGGACCCAGGCGCAAGGTTGCACATGTGCGGGTTACAGCCAGAGCCATAAAACCTGTGAGAACAACGGCATGCCCGTCTGTCTGTGCGTGTGCAGCGGCACGATAACACAGCATGGGTTGGACCAGCAAAGGAGGGATGGTGGGGCTGGGTGGTTCATGCGGCAGCAGCAGAACAACTCTCAGCACCCTTGAACCATCCCCCGAGCCCTAACACGCACCTGGTATTGGTGAAGGACTTCATAAAGCCAATTGGGTTTTTACTGCAGGCATCCATTGCCACGGCAGAGAAAAGCAGGTTACAGCGCAGCTGGGGATGGACCAGGCCCGGACAAGAGCTGAAATTTCTTCAGTTCACACCACATGTGTACGCGCATGAGGCAGCTGCAGGGTGCGGGCCATGCACCATTAGACACATGGCCCTGCCCCAATAAGCATATTGTATGCCAGGTATGGCCCACCATGTACAGTTGCTACTGTGGCCGCCCACCAGAATCCAGACGGCATGCCAACAGTACTGAACATCGATTGTGAACGTTACAGTACTTCAGCAGATGCCATAGCGACGCACTTGAACTCGGCCATGTGAGTAAGCTCGTCAAACCCCATGCACTGTGTGTATGCCATGGGGGTGGGTAACGCCGGCCGCGCCACATGGCCTGTATTGCAGGTGCACGTGGGAGTCCAGCAGACGTGCAGTGAGCGCAAGCGAACGAGCGATTCAGTATGCGTAGCCACAACCCAATCAGAGGGCGTAAGGACAGCTGGATGTGCATGCACGCTGCGATGCTTGGCAAAGAAAGGCTAGATCGTGCTACCGTCGAAATCCCACAGCATCGCAAGACACCACCACATGCAGCCAGCACCTGTGGGCCCCATGAGGCGCCAATGCACCATGAGCCCGCCGTACTGCTCGTACGGTGCCAGGGCAGCTGTCAGGTCCCGCTTCGCCGATCTGCGAAGGAATACAAATCAAAACTGTGTGACTTGGCAGGCACAGATCCTAACCAGCAAATGCGAGCCCAAGTTCACCAGCATCAGTGTTTGGAATACAGCAGCAGCGGGTGCACATGTCAAGATCCGGTGGGCCATGTGTACCGCCCTCTCACATGTCATCAGACTGCCAGGTAGGCAGTACAACGTATTCATCAGGATCCAGCAGGGCGATCCATGTGTGACGCCCGCCAAAGAACCTGCGCCCATATATATATAGATATGGCCATAGACCATCCAGTCGGCAGGCACGTCAATGCAGCTTGTGCGGTGATCTCTTCTCGTAACTGCATACAACGACCGGCGTGCGCATGGACTTGTGTGTGCTTCTGAACCATCACGGTGCGTGATGGGACCACAAGACCACCAGCCACGTACACGCAGCAGGTCATGATGCGTGATGAATCTGATGATGCTTGCCAACACGCAACAGACATCCAGCTGGTGCCAGGTTCCAGTCGCACTGCTGTGCACATGAGGGCCTGCCTCCATCTGGGAGTCCCCAGATCTGCTCCAAGCCCTGTGGTGCATGCACTTGAGTATGCGAAAACCCAGCCTACTGTACCGCACCTGAAACATGCATCATAGGCCCAGGCCTGTGGGGACGCGAAAGTGCCAGCGCTCTGGCTGGGATCAGCTGCAGCATCCAGCTTCCAGCCAGTGCTGAAGTAAAACACTTCCACCTGTGGTCAAGTGATGGCATGGATGCCACGGTGTGGTCAAGGACATCAGTGCACATTCTGGTGCACATTTGTGATTATAATCAAGGTCAAGCGAAGGTGTGCGAGCGCTGTGTCCCTAACCCACCAACGACAGGCATTGGGAAGCGGGGCATACCAGGCTTGCTCTTTGCAACCATCAACTAGGCAAGGAGCCAGTTAGCCATCAGCATGCAAGTAAAAAGTAACGAAGCAACAAGGGACTCCAGCTAGGGAGCTGGCATTGCTCACCTTGCCTGCGCGCACGAAGTCCTGGACCTCAATTGACAAGGGAGGCTGCGATGCGTGGTCAAAGAGGTAGATCTTGGACACCCCTATCCACAGGTGGTACCTGCCACAGCAGCAGGTCACCAGTTGCATGTCATGGTACGTGCAAGATATGGCCGATGGCTGCAATGGTGCAGCTGCCCACATCCCAACCTCGACCTGCAGCACATGCGTGATGTGCAGGCAACATTGACCAGTCAAACATTACACAATGAACAGCACACCTGATCCACTCCCTCAGGTTTCCCTGCTCATCTTTTGCGATCGCACAGATGGCCACGGGCCCATGCACCTCAGGCTCCTGCTGCTGGCCCTCCTGCCCCTCTGCTGCTTGCTGGTGCTCAGACTGCTCCCCGTGCTGCTCCTGATGCAGCGATCTCAAGTGCCGCAGTGTGCTGCGCGCAGCGGGTGTGCCATGCCGCTCATACAGCATCTGCGTTTCTGGCAGCTGCGAAGAACCGTGCACGAGGTGGGCAGCATGCTGCTTGCTGGGCGCATGCTGTGTGTGCTGTTCAGCAGGTAGGTGCTGGGGGAGGATTATGCCCAGGCGCTGCAGGTTTAAATGGCTGGACCCATGAGCCACATCATGCAGCACAGTTGCAAAAAAGATCGCCATGTAGCAACGCCACTCTGTATGTAGCGACCTCATTTACACCGCTCTTCACCAGCATGCGTGCGCAGGGACAGCTACTGCCAGAGTGTGCGGACGCCAGATTCAGCAGCAGCAGCACGGGCGTTCACAAAAAGCAATCTACATCTTAGAACTCATCTTTGCGGCGTCGCCTTCTAACACAGGCAATTACAAAAACTCGTTTAGGGTCTGCGTCACTGCTGTGTGTAAACCCTAGCGAGGCATGTACATAAGCGTTGGTCCCTGACAACCCGCCAGCATTCACGACGCATCCGCGCATACCTGCACATCCCCACGCTGCTGAGCTGCTGACTTTGTCCTCTGACTCCCCAACACCTGCACCCCAACTTCCCTCCACAAGCACTCACCACCAGCGCACCAGCACAACCCTATCACCAGCGCCCGTGCCTTCTCCGCTCCGGGGAGGCGTCTCTTGGGCTTCTTGGCGTGCCTTCACCCATCATGTCCTGCATCCCCGCGTCCCACGCCTCTGCACCTCACCGCACTGGCTTCCCTGCAAGTCTGCGGCTGCAACTGCCTCCTGCTGCAGCACCACGGGTCGGGGACGTCGCTCTTGGCCACGGTCAAGCTGCTTCAACCCCTTCACCGTCCCCCCAGGCCTGCACCCATGCCTTGCTGCTTGCGCCTGCCCTGCTTGAACTGCTCGCATGCCTGCACGCCCGCACGCTGCCCCGCGCCGCGCCCTGCGTTACACAGGGGTTCCGGGACAAGGGTTCCTGACACCCGAAACTTCTGAGAGCAACGGACGTTCCCCCGTCCAGACATGACGTGCACTCTGTCCTCCTTGTGGTCATCACAATCCGCGCGGGCCACAAATTGCGTCACAGCTGCTTCTGCATCTTGGACCATGCACCTGACATCAAACTCGCACATCTCAAGACTGCACCTCATCACGCCACAGCATCTCATCCTGCACGTCAGCTCACTGCCTGCGCGTGCTTGAGGACCTGCTGCCCTGTCACCTGCTGTCATCGTCACCTGCTCCACACCCCAAGAAAACAAGCCAAGTCCTGTCTTCCGTCCCCTTGCTGCATCAACACGCGTCGTCTGCTCATGGCCTGCCAGCCTTCAGCCCCTTCAGCTCCTCGTCCTCCTTTCCAGCTTGACTTGTCTCAGCGGACCGGGTAGGCAGGCAGCCAGCATCCACTGCATGCTGTAACTGGCATTGCAAGTCACCGCAAATCACCAGGCGTCTGGATGACTACGGGCAAACCACCGCCCCAAGGTGAGCACTGGTGCTGCTTGGGCTCCGCTGTTTTTTTCTTGAATTCGGCCGTGGCTGCGCGTCATTGCTTTGCTTGGACATGGTTTCTGCTGCAGTTCATCTTGATGCGACGTAGCACACCTGCTTCCATGTTGGATGTCTGCATGGTTGCAGTATACGCCATGCCACCCAAGGGGCCTGCTGCTGTACCTATGCATTTTGCACGCGCAGGTAGAGCCCCTGACGAGCGAGACTTCAAGATCGCCCCCCATCCATCATGTGCATCCAAGTACCAAAACCCTCTGGTAACTGCAGCAAACTGCAGCTCAACGCGGCACTTGTCACTAGTCTGCTGCGTCACCTGATCAATGCCAATCGAGTGTGCAGCACAACAGCGATAGCTGGTCTCGTCCCCTTCCCTCATCTCTGCCGCAGCCCAGTTTTCCCCATCAGCTTGGCCTTCATAGGCAGGCAGCCAGCATCCACTGCATGCTGCAACTAGCATTGCAAGTCACCTCAGGTGTCTGGATGACTACGGGCAAACCACCGCCCCGAGGTGAGCACTCATGGGGGTGCTCGGGGCAGGGGTATGCGCTGCAATGACTGCGACTCAAACTGCATTTTCAGCACTGGGCACATTGGATGATCGCTGCTCGCATGCTGTTTTCTTTGTGCGGCAGGAGGCGTGTCACCCAAGCCTGCCTGTGATGTGCCTGTGTTGCACTGCAGGTAGAGCCCGTCAGCAAGATTAAGAACTGCGCAAGAGGTACCGGCATCAGAGCAGCTCATCATGCGGCGTGCCAAACTGCTTCTCGGTTGCTGTCTAAGGTGGAGTGAACACGTGTGACCCTGTCTTTTGGGGCGTGTGGGCGTCATGGGCCTGTTTCCTGGGCAGGCACACCGGCAGTTGAATCGTCTATGGAAATCAAGGGCTGGCTGACAGCTTGGCTAGTAGGCGGGCGCTG
>BDCZ01000196.1:1812-19128 GCA_001662365.1 Chlamydomonas applanata | reverse complement strand
GGCACACTACCCTGCTGTCCTTCTGCGTTGAAAGCCCAGGAGCCCCCCCCCCACCCCCCGACCAGTCCATATCAGTAGGGTCATATCGGTAGGGATCAGTAGGTTGTGTACGCGAGGCAGTTACCTGCAACTACGTACGCTGCAACGTCCCGTGCATCCTCCCTGCAACCTCTCCGTCTGACCCCAGCTCGTCTGACCCCAGCCTTTGTGCCACCCACAGATGGATGGGTCTAGGGTAGCGCGTAGCAGCTGTCTGTGGAGCAACACGTTTTTAACCTACCTGGCAGTACAGTACAGTCCTCAACGCATCAATTGGTAAGTGGGCGCTAACGAGTGATACCATGCAGCCTGCCAGCAGCGCATTGGGCATACGTGCTGCTGATGAACATATGATGAGCTGTGTGGTTCTTCTGGATGAGGAGGCTCATTACCGTGTATCTACACCCCAAGCACGAGGCATTTCTGCAGCGCTTTGAAACAGACAACAACCACAAGAACCCCTCCCTCTCACTCTCTTTACGAAACAACGGTTCATCGCAAAGTTGCGGGGTAGTGATGTGACGCAGCACCATGGGTTTGAGTGCTCCTCAGCGACTAAGATCAGTAGGGCCCTCTGGCTGGATTGGCGCAGCTGTGCACTATGGAGTTGCTGCGATCATCTGGGCATTCCAGGCCGCTGTGCTCGTGGCTCTCAACCTCCGGAAGTCCGTGAGGCTCTCACAAGCTTGCGGGTCAAGCGTTTTAACATCAAGTGATGCTTGCATGGTGGTCATCTGCATTTACATGGTGGTCCACTGCACATGAGCAGGCGTGCAGCCTTCTCCAAGCGCAAGGACCGGTCCAGTATGGATTCCAAGGACCCGATGCCTGGAGTGCTGCACGAGTATGTCTACGTCAATGGCTTGACGTGAGTGCCGCATTGAAGCTGGGCACGCATGCATGCATGCATGCGTGCGGGTACATACATTCTACATCACCCCGCTTGGTTGCAGCCCAGCAGCTCCAGTATGAATCATGAACACCTGCTGCTCCCACACACAGGGATCACACGGCATCTCTAGGCAGGCGGCCTGGCAAGCCGCTCATGCTCTTCTTGCATGGCTTCCCAGAGTTCTGGTACTCGTGGCGCTTCCAGCTGCCACACTTCAGCAGGGAGTATGATGCAGTGGCGATGGACATGCGTGGCTTTGGGCTCTCTGACAAGCCGGAGGTAAGCAGTCATTTGCTGAATCATTAGTTCCAGCATCAGTTCATTGCTTGTACGTTATGTCGCTATGATTGACGCCAGCTGGTGTGGAGCACGCATGGGTGGAGGCGTGGTGTGTCGGCCCCCTTTGAGACAGACCGTATGGCTCCTTGCACAATGTGTGCTTCACGAACATGCGCAGTGCTGTTACATAGCATGGGGTGTGGAAGCGTGCAGCCTCGCATGGCACTGATGAATATTAAGGCTCAGATGACTGCCGGTGCACCAGATAGCTGGTGTGCAGTGTGATGCGTGCGGGTGTGGAGCTCTGGCTTGCTTGGGCAGAGATATGTGGGGAGATGGCGAGTGGCTGATTGTCATGGGTTGACGGTGGTAACACCTGGGACATCAGATGGGTGGTGGGGTGGCTGTTAGTCTTCTTTTCCCCCTTATGTTACCAGATCTGTTACCGTTTGCAGGGAGTGCACAACTATCAGCTGGACACCGTGGCATCAGACATTGCCGGCGTGGTCAAGGCGCTGGGGCATGACAAGTGTGTGCTGGTGGCGCACGACTGGTGGGTGTGAGGGGGTGTGATGTGTTGGTAGCAGAGGGCAGTGGAGGATGGTGCGGCGATCCTTGCCGGGCTTGCATGTGGCTGGGCATGCAGCTATCGAGTCGTGGGAAAGACAACCGGGCGTGCAATGACAGTGGAAGCCCGTGGATTGCCTCCTGCACTTGCTGCTCGCGCAGCATGCACCTGCCATACCTCCTGCGGATTTACGTGCACTGAAAAGTCTGGGATTTCTAGATTTACGCATGTGTGCACTGTGCTGTGTGTGATGAGTGCGTGAGCATGTGATCTGTGCATGTGCACATGATCGATCATGTGCTGCACGCAGGGGGGGTGCCGTCGCGTGGGTGGTGGCTGGCATGTATCCAGAAGTGGTAGACCGGCTGGTGTGCATGGCAGGGCCACACCTAGGCCTTGTTCAGTCCAACATGACTGAAACAGGCGCTCAAGAGCTGGTGCGTTAGATGCTGAGCTCCAACATGCATTGCACCATGCCTTGAGGCAGGAGAGTTGCCTGTTTATGAGGCTGCTGCCTGTGAAGTTCCTGTGTTACCTTGGGGACTGACACTTGGCTGTGCAAATGGTGCATGGGTCAGCTCATGCGGTGGGCTGTGTGATGGATTTGAGCTGTGTGTCTGAGTAGGGCTGGGCCTGGCCCGTTGGGCTGCTGCTGTTGCTGGCAAGCTCAATACCAGCAATGCAACGCTTCACCACGGCTCTGGACTGGGGCGTTCCACTGTGAACATAAGTTACAGTATGTGGATGTCATGTACTGCCCTGCAGGTACATCCTGTACTTCCAGTGCCCATGGCTACCAGAGATCGCGCTCAGTGCATTTGACTTTGCATGGCTGGGTGAGTAATCCGGGACCACAGAAGAGTGGCGGCAGGTGACCCACGGCATGGCATGCAGCTAGGGTTGCAGTTGACTTGTGGCCACGTATGAGTCTCGTCTGCTCTAGTTGTGGCGCGTGTGCTTAGCCAGCTTCGCACGGGGATGATCAGAACCGCTGGGTTGAGGCTACTCGTGCATGTAATGTTAGTATGTGACCCGCGATCCGCATGGGCGATCCGCGTGTGTGATCGCATGTGTGATCCACGTGTGTCATCTGCGTGTGTGATCTGCGTGTGTGTGTGACCTGCTCGCACGGCCAGGTGCTGTGCTGCAGAAGGGGACGCCCATGGGGCCCGTTACCCTCGAGGCCTTTTCCGGTCTGGACAGGGAGTGGTACAAGCACGCGATGAGCAGGCCGGGTGCGTGTGCCGTGTTTTGTTCAATAGTTATAATATAATAATATATATAATAGTTATAATATAACAGTTATATTATAATATAATATAATAGTTCTATAATAATATAAAATGATAGTTATACTATAATACAATATAATAGTTGTATTATAATATGATATTATATAATTTTTTATACTTATACTTTATATATATTATAAATTATTGAACAAAACACGGCGCACATGCCTGTCTTGTTTGCGCGTGCGTGGGTGCGTGCATGCCTGCCTTCCGTGCGTGTACGTGTGTGCATGGATGCACGTGCCGCGGCGCCGGGGCGGCTAGGGCTTGGGCGGCTGGAAGCAAGCTCGATGCTGGCTTGCGTACCTGCAGCCAAAGCCGAGGCACGTCCGTGCATGCTGGACGCCCCTGACCGACCACCCCCACCACCTTGCCCATAACCCTCACAAACGTATACAAATGCACACAAGGGAGGACTTCAAACGAAAAAGTGCATACGCGCGCACACGTGCAGGTGCCCTCACCTCCACCCTCAACTACTACCGCGCACTGCTGCCGTTCACCACCTACGCGCCCATCCCCCGCGTGTGGGATGCGCTGCGCTGCCGGCTGGAGATGCCTGTTCTGGCCATCATGGCTGGTCAGGATGGGGCCCTGGAGCCTGGGCTCATGGCCGGCCTGGATGAGGTGAGCAGGTCTTTGGGTCATAGGTTCGATTCTTGGGAACTACAACTGGATTTTTGGGGTTTTCATTTTCAAGGGATATAATGGGAGGAAACCAAACCAAGGCAGGGGTTTGTGGCTAGCAGCAGCCAGCAAGCAGTGAACATAGCCGTGACCATTTGGATGTGGGGGCTGCCGCATACCTGCCTGATGCAAGCTGCCGTGCAGTATGGTCATCGCACATCATCCCAGTTGATACTGCCACCAGCTACAGCTACCACCAATTACTTCCTCATGCCTCTTCATGCCCAGATTGCGGAGTGCTCCGAGTTCCACGTGATCCAGGACAGCTCTCACTGGGTGCAGAATGACCAGCCAGTGGCGGTAAACCAGCTGATGGATGCATTCCTGGACAAGTACCCGCCCTCACACCCCAAGCTGTGATCTCACTGTCAACATCACACTGTGCTGTCTGCGCGCACGGCGCAAACATGTGCTGTGCTGTTGGCCACCTCTGGCTGGGGCTCTCTTTGGAACAAGATTCATAAGCGTGTGGGTGTTACAAAGGCATGCAAATGCCAATTGCACATACAATCAGGATTCAACATCTATACAAGCAGCAGGTTTGTGTTTGGTAGACAAGGGATGCAAGCAAAAAATCACGTAGTTCGTACATGTGCTGTTTGAAAAGGTTCCTTTCGTCCTCCGCATCCACAGAACAGTGTGGCCTCCTTGCTCCCATGTATGACAGGCAGCCTAGCTTCACTCTAAATCACAAAAGAAAGTGTGAGCTCACGCGGGGCAGCCGCAGCCCCTCAACAACACGCACTTGCACTCGTCTTATCAAAGTTGAGCCACAGACCACATGTGACCTGCAATCACATTCACACATTGCTGGCTGCACTCTGGCCTGTATACACAAGAACCATATGGTCAACCAGGGTGCAAACATGAAATGTCCTCGCCTCAATTGGAAGAGTGCTACAAGGATTTAGGCTGGACCTGCCACATTCAATAGTTGGGGCAACCTCCTGCAGGGATGATGCCACAACCGATTGGTGAAAACTGCAATGATTGCAACCAACAGGTACCCCTGCCGCTGGACTGGTACTTTCTAAAGCACATACTTGCCAAGAATGGCAAGGGCCACAAGCAAAGCAGGAGCTCACAGGGTACTGCTGAAACGAGATCCTGATCAGAAGCAAGGCGAGCTTGACCGCAAGCCTAACCAGGAATGTCAACTCCACTGTCAGCGTAGTTCAGGCACAAAACAGCCGTGTGCACGGAAGGGGATCGCATACGGCAGGCGTGCACGCCCCACCTCTACCCAGCGCTGAGCATCCAGAACCACCAGGGCGGAGCGGCCTGCACACCGCACGATGGGCAGAGGGGCCAACGTGAATTGAGTGCATGAGCCCTGTTGGTGTTCACTGTTCACGGTCTGAGCTGTGCTTGATCGAGTGTGAAGCCAGGATAGATCATGGCCCCCTGCAGCCAGCCAGCCAGGCGCCGCAACCAAGACAACCAAGGCAACCAAGGCAGCTGGAGCAAGGTTCAGCTAGGGCAAGGTTTCGCTAGGGCAAGGTCGAGCCAGGGCCAAGCCACTCACCGCTGCCCTCCATTAAAGTCACCAGCACAACGCCATCGTCTTCCCCAGTACTCCCCGGCCGGGGCACGAACAGTGGCTCCGCTGCAGTTGTCAACCAATCTTGACAATGTTATTAATGGTGTGGGCACGCACCCAGCACGCATACATCAGGCATGCAACAGACGGCGGTTGCGCACCCAGTAGGTAGGCTTCAGACATGCACTAGGCAGTGGTTGCGCAACCCAGCAGGCATCAGGCATGCCGTAACGATGACGTGAGTGTATCAAAAAGTGGGCCCTGCCTCTTAGGCATCAGACTCATCGCCCAGCAGCCCTTGCTGAGCATATGAGCGCCCGCGCTTCGCCATCTGTGGCCGCCCAACTGAAAGAAGCTTGCAGCAGAGTGCCAGGCCCACAGGTTTGCAAACTTGCGGCCACTAACAAAGAAGCAGCAAAAAGGAAAACAAAGAAGCAAAAGGACTCACCCCCAGGAGTGCTGCCTGGCTCATGCCACATGTGGGTCTTGCCGGTCTCAATGTCATACTTGGCAACAGCATTGAGCATGTTGGTGGGCCGTACTGCTGCCAGGAAGTACGCGTAGCGGTACGGCTGGCCGCGCAGCGCGTCATTGAAGCCTGCATGTACGTGGTTGGTTGGTGCGAAGCGGTTGGCCGGCTAACTTTGGACTCGGGTGGTTGGTAGGTTGGTTGGCCGGCTACTGATCAAGTTCTTGGCAGGATTGGCATCCCACATCACAGCCAAGGAACTTTCAGCTGATGGGCTCCGGCAAGCAGATGAATCTGTTAAACGCCGTATTATTATTATTATTTCTTATCACAGCCAAGCACTTGACACAGAGGCAGCAAACCATCACACGTGTCGGTTGTGCAGTACTGCAGCATCGCGGCCCAACCATGCAAAGCCGTGTCACGGATGAATGCATGCATGCATGCATGAATGATGAATATGAATATGTGTCTGCTGCACTATACTGCTGAATTATATTGAATGTGTCTGCTACTCACACATGAGTGGCCACGCACCAGGCATGTCGCAGGCCTCCCCGTAGGCGGACGGGTTGGGGCACAGTGACTTGGGGGCAGGGATCTTGCTGCCCGAGGGCAGGCTCAGGTCAATGGACAGGCGCTGCAGGTAGGACCTGTAGCAGGTGACGGCACAGGTGGTGCACATCTTAGGATGGTTTATATCATATGACGTACGTGCATCACGACGCAGTTCTGGAACTGGATGATACAACCATATGAAGGGGGAGAGGTTGTGGGCTGCGTGGCGGAGCGTGCCTGCACACGCAAGCACATACACAGTATGCATGGACGAGCGCATTAATGCGGATGGACCGAGCCAGCCGCCGCCCATGTGGTGATACGTACCACACTACGGGGTCAGTCTAAACACTCTAAAGGAACGGGAAAACAGGAACAGGAAGCAACAGCTCGCCCGCACCTAGCCAGGTCGGTGCCCGGGTGAGCCAGGATGTCTTCGAGCAGGGCCTCTTTCAAGCTCACACGGTCAGCATGGCCTGACACATCCACATGCAGCACGCTGCCGCCCTTGGCCCAGTCCACCAAGGCATTGACTGAGTGCAGCGCGTAGAAGGGTGGTGCCGTGTACGTGCGCACCTCCTGGCACCGCATGCAAGCCACAGGAAGGGGCGGGGGGGTGAGAAAGGACAGCATCAGGAATGATCAGTGTCAGAGAGAGCCGAGCAATGATGATACGGAGGAGGAGGAGATGGAGGAGGAGGACTGGAGCTGCTGTTCGCAGCTGTCCCTAGCCTGCCTGCGCATATCGCTTGTTCACACTCATACTCCCCCCTGCGTCCCACCTATACATTTCACATACCACTCACCACATACTCCCTTGCTGAGTGCAAACCAACCTCGTCACAGCCACACAAGCCACTCACCCCTGATCCCCCCAGAAGCACCACGTGCACCCGCATGCCCATCTCTGGTTTCCAATCCATCGCGCAGTAGTCGGCTGTCGTGCCCATGATGTATGCAGTCACATTGGACACGATGGGATGCTCAAGGATGACCAGGTACTCTCCCGCTACTGCCATGTCATGTACCCAGGACGGCCCGTTGCCGCTGCGGGCAAGCAAACGAAGCACGCGCATGTGGATGGTGCACGATACGCATCAGAGAACCAGGGATGCATCCCGCATGCCCTCAGGCTGCTCACTGCCAAACGGAGCTGAGGAAGGGGGCTGCAGCAGTGTGGCCTGGAAGCAATTGATCCACAGGAAGATCAGGGAATCGCAGCACCCCTAATGGGAAACGCTGTAACAAGTCAAGCTGCAGCAGTGGAACTGTGGCCTGCCTCATGCGATCATGCAATCCTGCATGCAGCGCCTCGACCAGCGTCATCCCCATGCCCATCTTCACTGCAATACAAACACCCTGTGCAGGGTGGCCCTCACACCCATCCCCACGACAACGTGCACGGCCCCACCCATCCCAGCCTCAACCCATCCACCCCTTAGCCCAGCTAGCCCTCAGCCCAGCTCACCCCAGGCCCAACTAACCCCTTTTCCCTTTTTTGCAGGCTAGGCCGGTTTCCCTTAGCCGCGTTCGCTGCTCCAGTGTGCGTTGCGCCTCAGCTTGTGTAACCATAACCATAAGCAACCCAGCCACCACAAGGCCAACCCAGCCCCAAGCCGCCCAGTGATGCAGGCCCAGCAGCAGGCTGCTGCCACACCTGATGTTTCCGATCTGGCGGTGGGCAAGTGTGGCAGTGTCCGTGAGGTACACATGAAAGTCACCCGCTGGCATGGTGCGTGAAAAGTTGACTAGGGTGGTGGTGTCGGGCAGCGGCTTGAGGTGTGCAGTAGTCACACCACCCGGCACGTCGTCACCCACGGGCACCTGTGTGTAGCAGTGTGGGGGCCAGGGGCGGCACCAGGGGGTGGGTGGGTGAGCCTTAAAGCTATCCAACCAATCTTGAGATGCATGGCCTTAGTGTTCCTCTTGTGGCGTTGGTTGGGGGGCGGGAAGATCCAGAACACAATGATTGGAACTTGGAACTCATCTGGAGCCTTGAATCCAAGCCATCTACCTTTCAACGACTCCTGATCACACTGACACCAAATCAAACATGGCACACTGGCACGGGCATGTAGCCACACAACCACACACCTTCTTGATGATTTCCAGAGTCTTGGCATTGATCTGATACGTGGTCATTAACTCTGCATGCAGGCACGCACACCATGCACAGATGCAATCACTGCAAGCAGCACAACAGCTGTTGAGCTGGACAAAGCCATGGGATGGGATCACAGGAACTCAACGGCTCAGAGTGAAGAGTGAGACAGGATCGCAAGCAGGGGATCAAAAAGTGAGGAAGGACAAGCATTGACAGGGAAATGGACCGTGAAAATGATGGCGAGCCCTCCCCCCCCTCCCCACCTACCCCCACCCCCATCCCCAATGTACCGCGTGCACGTACCGCCACACGCCAGCAATGAACCATCCATGAGGGGCAGTACGTTGACGTTGGCGTTGTCAGACATGCCAGGCACTCGGGGGCCGCCCTTAGGGCGTGCCGTGCCAAACTCACGCCACTTCAGCTGGCCTGCACACATGCAGCACGAGCCGGCAGCATGAACGTCAGATTGTTACCATACAGAGAGAGGTAGACACATCTGATGCAGACACATCTGTGACACGCCGTGTTTTTTTACTAGAGAGAGATACTACACTGTAAAGAGCTGATGAAGCAGAGCCAAGGCACCCTGCGGCACTGCCAGCGCGGCAGCGGATCCCCAGAACCATGATTATGACCACTTCATTCCATATGAAGAGTTCCATGTGCGCCCGAGCCCAGCACCCTGCTGGTCGGGTTTCCAGATCAATGCTTGTCCTGTGTCAGTGAAGTACAGTGTGGTGGCGGTACACGTCTGGGCAGTACAGTACCGCTGCGCACATGTGCCCCTAGGCCCTCAAGCGCCGTGGCTCATCGAGCTCCTGATTATGAAACTTGATTGGTGAGTCCCATGGCCCATGGGCGTGCATTACGGCACCTGTACTGCACCTGTACTGCTGTACTGCTGTCATCAAATTGTACTGCCACTCACTGGTGGGGCAGCCACGACACGGTGATGACGCGCTGCGCATCCCCCGCTGGCCGTAGTGCTGTACTGCATGCCGCGGCCTCGGCCATGACTGACCCATGGGTGATGTTGACCGCCTTGGGGTCACTGGTGGAGCCGCTGGTGTACCTGTGGGCACAGCAGCCAGGGTGGAATCAATCGGTGGTTGTTAGCTACAGGTCTGAATGATATGGCACGTCGTGACTTGTCTTGTTTGTATCTAGATGATGCTATAATAAAAAATAAGCATACATTATGCGGGGTAGGTGGTACGTTTTCTGTCAATAAAGAACAACACATGGTTGAGAACAAGCAGTTCATCCCCGGGTCTCCATTCCATTATGTGTTCATGTCCGCCGCACGTGCCCCCGGCCCCCAGCTCCCACCAGCACTGTATGTGTGTGTGCTAATAATGATAATAATAATAATAATAATAATAATAATAATAATAATAATAATAATAATAATAATAATAATAATAATAATAACAACAACACGGCGCGTTACAGATGTGTCTGCATGCAGATGTGTGCGCGCTGGTTTCGTCAAATGCCCATCATGGCGCATGGATGCCAGCCTCGAAACATAAGTATGTGGCACTCACTGCAAGAATGCTGTGGCATCAGGGGGTAAAGCAGGGCCCTTGCACAGGCTCCGCGGGTCGAGGCCACTGTCTGCTCTCAGCAGCTGCGCAAGTGGCCGGATGGTGTCAGTGATCACCCAAGGTACATCGGGCCACTGTACTGCCGCCTGTGTGAGCCGTAAAGTCACACCACTGACCCAGCCCTTGACTGCTGAGTTGTAGGCTGCATCCTCAAGGATGGCCTTGGCACCACAGTCCTTCACAAGGGAGGTGAGCTTGGGCACATCCGTGGCCAACTTGTACGGATCTGCGTGTAATATTTATAAATTTACATTGCATTTCACAGATGAGCAGATGAGCAGACGAATCTGTGAAACGCCATGTTATTCTTGTTAATATTGTTTCGCAGATTCATCTGCTGCTTGCCGGAGCCCAGATCTGCGTGTGTGTTGGTTACGTTGTACGCCCATCATGGCGCATGGCATCTGTGTATGTATTGCAGCGTGGAGAGTGGCAGGTTCAAGGTTCAAGGTACAGGGTACAGGGTGGAGTCAGGGCAAGTAGAGAGGGGTCGCAGCCGGCCAGGCAGGACACGCCGTCACATTGTTTCTTTTACAGCAGGGTGTCGGCGGGTTTCCAGTGTGCTTAGAGGCAATACCAGCAGATCGTGCAGTGCTGCACAGCAGGAGTTCAGCACGCACTGTGACAGCGCCATGAGCGTTGGGCCACCACTGCATGCCCCGCTGCACACTACACACGCCCCCACTAGACAGATGTACTACACGCAAGACCATATGAACACGGCGTGCATCAAGGGAGGGGCTGAAGCGGTGGCAGGTCGACATGCCAGGTGGCAGCGCAGGAAATTTCTCCGGTCACTCGCCCCCACTCACTGGGCTGTGACGCAGGCACTGCGATGAAGCCAGCTGCCAGGCAGGCGACAAAGACGCGCTTGAAATCCAGGCCTGCAGGACGACCCAGCGGATGCATGCAAGTGAGGCGGTAGGATGAGGAGCTTGGTTTGGGCGCTGCAGCGTGGTCAGGATGCGAGTTGTGTCCTCTGCATTTTGTTTAATATAACTTGGGTTCGTGCCTTTCCTTCCAGATTGATGTTGATTTGGTATGCCTGGAGTGGCTCAGGGCCAGGACGCAGCAAGCAGTGTGGGACGACATGCGGTGTGGGAAGCAGTCCATGCGGTGTGGGAGGCAGTCCATGCGGTGTGGGAGGCAGGCCATTGCGGGCTGTACTGGCAGCCTGTAGTGCTGCCATGCCTGTGATCCTGGGCCCTGAACACTCGCTGCAATCCCCGCGCCCCGCACCTCACACCTTACACCTCACACCGCACACCTCACACCTCACACATAAACCTTGGATAAAGTAACCCTGAACACCTACAGTACCCCTACAGTACCCGCACTGTATACCCCCACTGTATACCCCAAGATGTGGCACGCAGCTATGCACCTGGTGCAAACAGGAGGACGACGCGGTCCCCAGGATGCAGCCCAAACTGTGCCTGCAGGTGCTGGCTGATGCCTGCTGCGTGAGCCAGGAGTTCACGACCAGTGTAGCTGCCAGCATCCCGCCCCTTGTCATCCACCTGTCTCGCCGTGATCAAAGGCAAGAGCGTCGCGAGAGTGTGGTGTGGACGTCATTCAAGGAGGGGGGGCTGATGTGGGGATGCGGCAGCGGCTTGTACTCAATTATATATATGTACAATAATATATATATACAATAATATATACATAATATATATATACAATAATATATAATATATATATATATATATATTGCCAAAGGTGCACATAGCTCAGTTGAGAGCTGCGCTCGCGGTTCTTCAGGCTTGCATGCGCAGGCGCACGTGACTTATGTAACGCGGGGCAGCCATGCCAGCTGCAGAATCGTTGCTATGCTGCCTGCTAAAGCGGTGCCAGTGCCAGGTGCAAGCAGGCCAGAATGCCAGGGTGGCAGCGCAGGTGATAAGCTGCGCAGTGGTAGGGGTGTGCGGCTGCATGCCATGTACCGCCCATATGTACCCAGGTGAACACAGGAGAGTCGGCTGCCTCGGGTGCTGATGCCAGCGCGAGCAGCTTATCAAGGAACAAAGAGCCATGTAGCATGGCTGATCACCGCGCTCTGCAGGCAGGCAGGGAGTGCGTACTAACCCGCCCGTGCCTCGGACGAACAGAGTGTGCATACTGTGCATGCCGTGGCCCATGAGGACCGTTACGATACTGCGCATGAAAGCCGGACAGCGAGTATCGACCAAACGCCGCAGGTCATAGCAGCTTTGTATGACCCATGATTCATCCCTGGCGCGTGCTCTCGCCGGCCGTGGTAGGTCAAGCCCCCATGGTCAAAACCGTCCAGCAAGCACCCACATTGCACTGCCACGGCGTGGATCGCTCGCTCTCTGGTAGAAAGGCAGGTCCTGCGATGTTCGTCCGTGAGCAAAGGCAAAGGTCGGTGCATGCACACCCCGTTGTCCCCATACCAGCTGGAGCCCGATCATGATCCCTGATGCGCTCCTCACATAGGAACCGCAGCGTGTCCTCTGTCGCGCTTCAAGCGTCAGCAACTTTTCTGCTGGACGCTGCAAACGCAAGCAAAAACGCTGGCTGATGGCGCACCTATCCAGGTTTAATAGCGAAGACGCAGTGCGCGGTGTTGCCCAGCAGACGCTCACTACTGATTTGTCGTCTGTTTTTGTTGCAGATTATTTAAGAGAGCCTGGAAGCCACTAGCTTGTGTAGTGCCCGCAAGCCAGAGATTAAAATATTGATGTTGTGAAGGACGACACCAGCTCCATCTGCCAACAGCAGCACATTTGCACGGCTGCTGGATACACGCGCTTTTGACATGAGAACAAATCATTGTCTGGCTGATCCGGTGTTTGTTTTTACCCTTGGCCCTAAGGGTCGTTCGTACTGCCGCGGGAGTACTTACAAACCCATTGCGCCACCCGGTTACATTTGTGGTCTGGGAATCATCATTTGTGATGCCAAGAGTGCTAGCATCAGAGCAAGCAATACGGTGGGCTCTTGATGCAACAAAATGCCACTTCAGTTGTATGGGCCGTGGTTGTCACCATGCTCTGCATGCCCATGGCTGCCAGGGCTTGCGGTCTTGAAGGCATAGGGCCTTAACTGGTCGCATGGTCAAGCATACATATGCTCTGCATGCAGCTCTGCATGCGCTCAACTATATGATGCTTACACCATGCTGGTCATGTATCCATAAACACATGCACACATGTCCAGGATACGCACTCAAAAGGGCAGCCGGCATGGCCTGCCTGTCTGGCACATATGCATGTCAACACATCCCTCCGTACAAAATGGCTGTCACGAACCGCGAGCCCAGCGCACAGAAGCTCTTGACACCACCATGCTGCTACTGCACCCCAAGCAGGTGAAAGGAGTAGTACAAAGTGAAAACCAGGGCCACCCGACACTCATTTAAACTAGCAACATCTTACCACCAACCACAGTCACTTGCCTCTCCCTGCCTCTCCCCCCTTCCAGTGCCTAGGCTCCTCTCCCAGCTCCCCCTTTGACTTGAAACAAGAATACGCGACCGCAACCCAAGAAACCATCACCCGTACCTCACGCATTCAACACACAGCCACAGCCCACCATGACACCACCACCATTCATGGCACCCGATGCCATGCACAAACTCGCAGCCATCCAGCATGCCAGCTGCCCGCAGCCAACCGAAATGGAAGCAGCACGGCCAGCACTGTGTGACCCGCGGCCCCCACCCCCTTGCTATCATCTCTCTCACATCCATGCTAAAAACCAACCGCTGCGCTCGCTCAAATCAGCCCTACGGATGCTGCCTTGCATCCCCAGGCTCTGTCTTTCCACGCACTCAATCCGAATAATGTCCGGGAAGGCCTCTGGGCCGGAGCACGATCCAGTGCAAGTGCCCCAGTGCCCCCACCTAACGTCCGGTTGAACGGCTCTTGTCCAGGAACAGCTCAGCAAGTCACTGAGCTCCACTCACCCATCGCTTGCTTGCCCACTGCAAGCCCGCCGGCTCGCTACATCACACAGCTTGACAAAAAGCTCACCGTGGCTGAGCTCACTCAGCCTCTTGCACAGGGAATGCCAGGCTGGCTGCCACACCACCCCCCAGTAGCAGCCCTACCACCAGGAGGGACACATCAGTGGGCACATCCACGTCTGCAAAGCCCAGCAGCATCTTTACCCCGATGAAGCCCAGCACGATAGCTACTGCCTTGTCCAGGTAGCGCAGCTCGGTCATGACACTGCAGGAAGAGTGAGGCAGCCGTACAGTAGGGGATGAGCGAGTGGGGAGGGCACATGGGACAAACAGGGATGAGGAGGGATGAAGAGGGATGAAGACATTGAAGAGGGATGAAGACATTGAAGAGGGATGAAGAGGGATGAAGAGAGATGAGGAGGGATGAAGAGGGATGAAGAGGGATGAAGACATTGAAGAGGGATGAAGAGGGGGGCTGGGCAGATGCGGCTGCAGCGTGGGCGGTGGGTGGAACTGGTGGGCACCCCACTGTGCCCTGGCTGCCATGGCACCTGTCCTTTAGCACCAGTCTTGTTGTGCTGCCACATGCCACATGCCACATGCCTCCTACGCACGTGCACTAGCTGACACAATCACACCCCAGCGGGCACGCAGCCCAGGCACAGGCACAGGCACAGGCGTGAGCACCACGCTGTGATTGTGTGAGGGCCACACAGGGCCCCGGCCGTAGCAGCAGAGCAGGCATCGGAGCGCAGCTGCAGCAGGCGTACCCGGACACGAATGTGTAGAGCGATCGCAGCGACATGATGGCAAAGATGTTGGATGTGTAGATGATGAACGGGTCAAGCGTGACGCCAAAGACCGCGGGGATCGAGTCCACTGCAAAGATCACATCGCTCAGCTCGACCACTGCGAGCGCGAGCAGCAACGGGGTGGCGACTGTGGCGCCATCCGCGGCCTTGGTCCAGAAATTGTCCCCGTCGTAGGTGTCACTCGCTTTGATGAAGCGCTTGCATAGCTTCACGACCGCGTTGTTGCTGAGATCCTCCTCCTCGTCCTCCTCGTCCTGCGTGTGGGTTGAATTGACTTGGTTTGACTCCAGCTTGGCCTGATTTGTGGGGCCCAGTGCTGGCGGCGCAGCGGCAGGTTGTGTGAGGTAGTGATGGCTCAGGCTGTACAGCATGCCTGTTGTGCACACACATGCAATGAATCACCCTTGGGTCTTTCAGTGTTGAGGCCTTGGGGTTGGCCTGGCCACAGCATGCTACTGGGCACAAGCTTGGCTTGGCTGTTCATCAAGCCTCACCATCTCTGGCTGCACTGCGCTACTCAGCCCTCTTGGATTGGCTTGGCCCCAGGCACCCGCATTATACAGTAGCCACCCCAATGCACAGCCCCCTGCCTTCCACTCGCGCTCTGCCATGGCCACCCCCCTTCAATCCTGCCCCACTGTACTGCCCTGCCCGGCTGTGCCGGCCTGCTGTACTGCTATGCTGTACGGCCCCACTGAACTGACCCAGACAGCCAGCGATCATGCACAGGCCCCCACCTTGGTTGCTAGCAGCTTGTAGGAAGAAAAGATGAGGATGCCAGCAAACACAGCCAGCAGTGGCTGGAACACCTGGATCAGCTCAACTCCAGACAGAATGAAGATGGCACGCAGCACGGCGGCCGACGCGATGCCCCACACAAGCACCTGCTCACAGAAGCACGCACGCATGCGAACATGAATGGTTCGGTGAGCAGGGTTCTTCCTTTTCTGCCCACGGTCGCGCTGTGCCTCAGTGTGATACACCTTGTCAGGATGCATGCCAGGAAGCATGCACGTGTTGCTAGCTCCAACTGAAAACAAACACCCCGACGCCTGAGTATGCTGCCGCCAGGCTGGCACAACTGCTCGAATGCCTCAGACCCACGGCAGCAGATTCTTCAGCGCCAGCACAACTGGCCAGCATTGCCAGCTGCTGTGCTGAGCTTGAGCAGCTGCCCCTACCACCGCCCTCCCGTCCCCAGAGCTCTCAAGTTAGAGGCGCACTGCATGCCAGTCCTTGAGCACACTCTTCACCTTGTTCTGTGCTTGCACCGGTGTCTTGAAGTAGTTGAACACGAGGATGAACACAAACAAGTTGTCAACTGATAAGCTCTGCTCCAGGAGGTACCCAGCAAAGAATCTACGGAATGCGAGGGAATTCAAGCATCAGAGTGAACATGATCAAGGTCAGGTGTTCAGCTTGGTAGATGGTGCCAGTGCCAGCAGCTGCATGGGTGCATGCAGCTGCAGGTGGGCGCAAGCAGCTGTGAACGCACGCACGCCTGCATGGGGCGGGCAGTACGCAGCTGGTACACAGGGTACAGGAGGCGGTGTGCTGCTACTCTGAAACACCACACAGAACGGGGCATGCACTGAGGCAGCCCAGGCACAAATGAGTGGTGTGCACAGCCTGCCTGCCCGCATGCCCGTCCCCCGCACCGCCCGCACCACCACCACTTACTCCTGAGCTTTCTGGGGCCCTTCAAAGTGCCATATCCCCGCTCCAAACGCCAGGGCCGATCCCACCCATGCCGCAAGCCACTCATAGCGCTGCTCCTTTGCGGGCAGCTCGTTCAACACCTGGAGCTCCTTTTCCTTCTCTCGCTGCTCCCGTCCCGATGTACTCGTTTCACGCTCCTCTTGCCGTGCACTCTGCGTTCATCGCCAGTACGCTCGTTAGGTGCGCACGCCTGGAAAATGCTGCATCTGTCGTGTACCTATGGACTCCCATGCCCATGTGGCCATGCATGGTGCTCAACCTGCTCCAGCACCATGCACCACATACACGGCAGCAGAGCTGAAAGTCCGAGATTCGTTCCGTCAAGTTTCACCTGCACAGTCTCTACCCGGCCTTGGGGTTGGGCGCGCACAGGCATGTTGTTCAAGAAATGTGTGGGCCGGCCTGGCCCTGCTTGGTGCGGCCGCAATGCTGGACATTGCACTGCACCAGCATACTTGCTGCCTCTTAACAACATGGGGGTGGACACGAGGCTAGGTGATGATGTGCTAGCCAGCGCAACCGAGGCCCGCCGCAGGTTCAGGGCCCCCTGCATTTGAATCACAGTGTTGCTTCTATCAAGTCGTGAGCAGATGAAGATGGTATTGTTGCGATTGTCCTGCCACCCCTGGGCGGCTGCTGGATAGTTTGTGCTAGACTCAACATCAATATGCCGATGATGATTGAGTGGAAATGGATCGATCAGCTGTGACCTCACTTTGAGGTGGTGACGTGGCGCAGGCGACGTGGCGTTGGCCAGCCGCAGCCCGCACAAAGCTCATGGCACACGGCATGCCATAGGTCTTCCTGCTAGCAGCCAAG
>BDCZ01000195.1:78192-100112 GCA_001662365.1 Chlamydomonas applanata | reverse complement strand
GCATGTTCGTCCAGCTCAGTTGCTTGGTAGCTTCTATGAAGCTATGCGGAAGGTGATGAGGTGTGCATCACGTCGTGATGATGTCATGATGACGTAAGGCGTATGTAAGGTTGATGGGAAGCTGACATGCAGCTGACCTATGGTTTACGTAATCCTTACCCCTGCATTACGTAATAGTCACTCCCGTGACTCTATAAGGCGGGGTGCTCCCCTTGTGTAAGCTAGACCAGACCAGTCCAAACCAAAGCAACCCAAGTCAAGAGCAAGGCACCCGCCCCTCTCCCTCTCTTCCCCCCAACAAAAACGGCGTTCTTGCACGGTGAGCTGGAGGAAGACATCTGGATGAAGCAACCTCAAGGCTTTAAGGAGGGCGGTGCAGGCATGGCCTGTCACCTCAAGAAGGCACTGTACGGCCTGCGGCAGGCTCCCCGGGCATGGCATGCTCGACTCAAGAAGGAGCTTGAGCTGGCTGGCTTCCAAGCGTTTGACACTGACCCTGCTCTCTTCATTCGCTACAACAAGACTAGCAGCAACGACTACGTACTGGTCTGGGTCGACGACATGCTGATCGTCTCACATGGCATCTCTTTGGTGCATGACATCAAGACTGCACTTGGGGATGTGTTTGACATCACCGACATGGGCGATGCCAAATTCTTCATCGGTATGGAGCTCGAGCGTGATCGGGCGGCGGGCACACTCAAGGTCACACAGAAGCGGCTGACTACAGACCTCGTGTCCAAGTATGGCCTGACCAACGCGAAGACCAAGTCAATCCCACTCTCCAACGCCATCAAGCTGACAAAGGAGGGCGAACCAATGGAGGAGGACAAGGGCTACAGCGAGCTGGTTGGCAGCCTGCTCTACCTCTCCGTCTGCACAAGGGCTGACATCGCTCAAGCCGTGGGAGCTCTGTCGCGCTACATGTCCAACCCCAAGAAGCAACACTGGCAGGCGGCGCTCGGCATTGTGCGCTATCTGGCTGGTACCTCTGACTACGGCATTGTGTACTCTAAGTCCAAGGCTGAATCAGTCTTTGGCTTCTGTGATGCTGACTACGCGGGCGACATCGACACACGGCGCTCAACTACTGGCTACGTGTTCATCCTGAATGGCGGCGCCATCAGCTGGTCCTCCCGACTGCAACCAACTGTGGCGGCCTCTACCACTGAGTCCGAGTACATGGCTGCAGCAAGCGCCACCAAGGAGGCGCTCTGGCTACGCAAGCTCTTCAACGACTTCTTCAAGCCAATTGATACTTTGAATCTGCGTTGTGACAACCAGGTGGCCATCACTCTGCTCAAGAATCCCATCTCATCTGCACGCTCCAAGCACATCGATGTGATGCACCACTTTGCGCGCGAGCGAGTGATGCGTGGTGAGGTTGAGTTCAAGTACTGCAGCACCGACAAGCAGATTGCGGACTGCATGACCAAGGCTCTGCCTGAAAACAAGTTCATTGTCTGTCGTGAGGGTATAGGAATCAAGTAAGGTTTGAGATTTACTGGACTCGTGGGAGCTAGCAAACTGCTTTGTGGTTTTGCAGTGAGCTGCCCGCGTGGGAGTATTGAGACTTGACCTTTGTACGGTCAGCTCACTGATGGATCTTTGTATGCAACGAGTAGATCACAGTCTAACTTAGGTTAAACATGCTGTACAATGTACTGCACCTGTGGTCAAACTCTGGGCAAGTTTGCTGAACTGATTCATAGGGACATGCCCAACATTTGAGTACATTTGTCTACTGAGTCATCAGATCAGATCAGGTTGACTTTGGGGTGTTGACCAGATTGTAGTGCTTGTCAATATGATCTCGGCAGTACCTGGATCACCTCCATGCGACTAGCGCATGCTGAGATATTGCCAACATTTGGATTAGGTGCAACATTTGCATAGACACATTTGCATGGAATGTGCGGCGTACATTTGAGCGGCGCACATTTGGTAACCGCCTAAGTTCCCCCAGCGGCTAGGTTTCCCCTATGACAAAGAGAGAGACCGATACTATAAAAGCTGGAGCTCTCCAACCATTCTTTAGAGTTCTTGTAACAAAGCTTTTACTCTCAACAACAGTCACCTGAGCAGCCATTAGCACACTGAAGTGCCTAAAAGATGACAGAGGACTTCATGGTGACGCCATTCTTCTTGTCCTTGTCCTTCAGCTTAGGGCAGTTCTTCTTGACGCGGCCCTTCTCGTGGCAGTGCCAGCACTCAACCTTTGACAGGTCAGCCTTCATCCGCACATTGCCAGTGCGCGCCGTGAAGACCAACCATGCTTCCGTCAATCTTGGCGTCCTCCTCCTGCAGCTGCTTCTCCATGACCAGCAGCTTGGGCAGGATCTCATCCAGAGTCATCTCATTGTCAGATGTCATCATGACAGTCACGACTGTGGAGAACATCCGCGGCAGCCCTGCCAGCACCGTCCACACGATTTCAGTCTCGTCCACGTTGTGCCCCAGGCTCAGCAATTCCTGGTATAGCAGCTTGGCACACGCAAAGTACGCCTGCATCGACTCGGGGCCGATCTTCTTGAGGCTGTTCAGCTCCTGCCTCAGTTGCAGCTTACGCATGTTGCCCTTGGACTGGAACGTGTTCTCCAGTGTCTTCCACGCATCCTTCGCCGAGTCACAGCCAGCAACGGAGGGAAGAAGGTGATCTGAGATGCCCAACGTGATGAACGCACGCGCCAGGTCATCCTTTGCCTTCTCTATCCTCTGGCCCTCAGCGACCTCAACCGCAATCCACGCGCCCTTGGTCATGAGGAAGGCCTGCATCTGGACGCTCCAGGTGGCATAGTTGTCATGGTCCAGCTTCTTGAAGTTGACGGAGTTGCTCTCAATGGAAGCCATGATGTCAGTTGCCGTGGACAGCGTCTTGTACCAAAGTGGGGGGAGTCTTTGGCCTTCACAACCAGAGTGGGGGGAGTCTCTGGGTCTTCAATCGCGGTGGCGGAGTAGGAGCGTTAGCGTGGGCCCATAACCTGTTGTGAGGCGCTGGTGTCGGAGGGTGGGGCACCTTGGGACTTGGAGTAAGAGCTTACAGCGCACTATCCAACAATGGACAGGTCTGGCCTTAAGTAGCCCCGAACAGGTCACAAAGAGTCGGTGAGAGGTAGCTGCTAGGCACCTGCATCGCCAGCTAGCTCCACCTTCTAAGAAGCTACACACCGCACATGCACAAAGGCCTGCCATGTAGCACACATGCAGTGGGGGACGGACTGCCAACGTTCACTATATCACAACAAGTAGAACATCATTGCTGTCATCCAAGAGGGAGCTGGCGAGCGGCCTACCACGGGTTGAAGTAGCCCATCACGGGTTGAATCCCTTGTAACATGAACTGGGGGTGCATGCTGGCAAGCTTGCTGTGCCGTTTGGATGCTGGAGTCTGATAACATCAGAGATGGATGACACCCATGATAACACTGTATGTAACAAGTCCTTGCACATGTGTACGTTCCTTGTTCGCTGTCCTCCTGTCCCGTATACAAAGCATCACAGTCTTATGTGTGGCTAATGAAAACTCAGATGAATACTTAGTTGGTTGGTTTCATAAGCATGTTGGCTGCATATTTATGACATTCCACCATCACGCAACATGTTACATGTAAATACATGTATGTACATGACCCAGAAGGGCCTGATACACATGCCACCATTGTGCGCGTTCACGCCGTGCTAGCAACGTTTACAGCCACAGGGACAAGGGCTTCTCTGCGCAAAGATTCATTGCTCAACGTGCGGTGCGTGGGCGTGCTGAGTACATGGCGCTGGACGCTCGAATTGCGTCCTCCTTGGCCATCTTGTCACTGTGCAACTTGTCTGCATTGGCTTTGCGCTTAGCCGCATCATCCAACAAACGCTCAAAGAAGTTAGACATCTCTTTGGAAGAGATGACACGTGACTGGTTCTGCATGCCCTCATATGCGGCCTGGAGCTTGCGCTCCTTGGACTGGATCTCACGCTCCGTGAATTCCAAGAACTTTTGCGCGCGGATGTGGCGGTACACGCCCAGCTGCTTCTTTGTGCCCGACCAGCCCTGGCAATTCTCCAGATCGTCCCACCTGCTCACAGCAGGCGAACAAGGCAAACAGCTAGGCATACATATGATCATGATGCTGTGTGCCCGCTCCATTGTGCATCACTTGCTGCCATCAGCCCCCACTCAACCTCAACATTGCCATTAGCAGCACCAACCATCACCAGGTAGCAACATCACGCTTCTTGAAGGTTCCTCTTGCATGGCTCGCTTAGATACCGTTGCACAGAAGCTGTTGCGCACCTTGCACGTGCCAGAAGCCGGACTGTGTAGTTAAGGTAGTCCATGCCTGCGTCTGCAGCAGGGCCCACGCTGACTGCCCCTCCAGGTGCGTGCGCCGTTTTGGCCACACCCGTACTGTCTCCAGTAGTTGCAGCTGCCCCGCCGTCCTCCAGGGCTGTCTGTGTCTCCGATGCTGCCGATTCAGCAAGCGGCCCCAGCCCGTCACTGCTCCAAGGCGATGTGTTCCAGTCAACGTGGGGCAGGTCTCCGCCTGCACCACTCGCTTGCTGGTCCCGCCATTTCTCGTACGCTTGTTTAAATGCGACTACGCGCTTCAGCAATGCGTCCAGCCTCGCATCTGTCACTGCGTCCTCGCCCTTCCAGCCCAGCATTGCAAAGTACTGCAAGGTTGCAGCCAGCATCAAATGTACACAGACCATGAGAGTGCAGCGATGGCGCATAGATGGATGCCGGTAGAAACCAGCAGAACAACATACTAGCAATGGCAGTCCGCGTAAATTTCCATGCACATCGCCATGCCCATACATACACACCCGCCAGCTCTGCAACGCACCTTGACCAACTGCTCCATGTCCTCCTGCTCCTTCTGTTGCTTGGGTTGCCCCATCGCCGTCTCCCACCAGTGCTTTTGCAGCTCTCGCAGTCGTTGGTCACGGCCTGTCAGCTCACTCTCATACCGCATCATAAACAACATCGTGCGAAGCGCAGCGGCCACCAGCGACAACTTCCTCTGACCCTTTGCATCCAGAATTGCCTTGGCCTGCACGCAATGAGGAATAGACGGGCAAGGCAAAGGACCAGAGTTTGAACTACACTCGATGACATACAGACAAGTGCAGTCTCCACCAGTCCTCTACATGCACACGTGCTGGTCATACCAAAGCCAAACCCACCTGCCCATCCTTGATTTTCCATTCACTTGCGTACTGCTCCACCGCATCATTGATCTGCGTCTCATACTCATCCTCACGTGAGCTCAGCGGCCCATCCGTGATGCCCTTGTCCTGAAATGAAGCATAGGCATGGCAAAAGCATATGATCAGGGGAAATGAATGCATAAAATTCATATCTACTGGCGCATGCGAGGCGCATGTGGCCCCAGGCAAATGGCTGATGCAAGTGCTCACACAATCCCTGCCTGTTAATGCAAAATATACCTGGAAGTACTGCGCCACAAATTGCCAGTCCTTTGTGCTTTTTTTCTTGATGAGCATGGGATCGCCCATCAACGCTTCTGGTGAGTAGTACCTGCAGATTGTTCAAGGCTGCAGCTCAGGATAGCACATGCGCATGGAATGGTGCCACACGCAGTAAGCACGCTATTCACACCCATATGCTGGCAGATATGCTGGGCAGCCATAGGCACGAAGCATGCGGGGAAGTCGAAGCGAGCTGTGCGAGCCAAGCAGCCCTGCACAAACTTACTTGCGATCCAGCTCCACACGCGCGCGCTCACGCTTGCGCACGTCCGTCTCCAGCCGGTCTAGGAAGGTGGCCTGCTTGCCATCACCACCCCCGTATGCCTCCCCCATGATGCGCCTTGATGCAGCCGACATCTTCGCCGAGTTGCCTGCAGCATGTATGTTGCAGCAGAGCAGCATGTGCGGTTGTGTGGAGGATAGGTGTACGTGATGGCAGCAGTGCGGCAAGTGCATGGTCTTGGTGCATCCAAGAGTGCATGATAGGGGTGTTGGAGAGCATGCCCGCACCCGCGCCCCTTCCCCACCCCCCACCCCCTTCCCATCCCAAAGCCCAGCAATCTGTACTTGCCAGTGTCGGCGCCTGCTTTGTCCAGGGGCACCATGGGGGGCCGCGCCGATGTGGGGCGCCACGGGATGCGTGCCTTGCTGTCCAATCCGCCTACTGCACCTGTTACTGCCACCTTGTTCTTGCGCTCCAGGTCCTGCAGCAGCCCCCGCAGGTGCGCCACCTCCTGTTCACTCAGGTTGGTCTGGTGCAGCAGCTGCTGCGTGAGCGCGCGGTGCTGCGCTGCACGTGCGGCCGCGCGGTCAAGCTCAAACAGCAGCTTGGCGCGCTGCTCGTACACCGTGACCTTGCCCAACGCGGGGCCCAGGTACGGGTCAGGCGGGATGATGCCCGGTTTGGACGCAGAAGCGGGCCGGCGGGGGCCTTTGTCACCAGCCGCTGGCGACCCATACGAGCCGGGCCGTGCGCTGGCAGGGCGTGCACGCCCGCGCTGCGGCGAGCCGGAGGGCGAGGCACTCTGCGACTGCATGTCCTCCGCCTCGGCTGCGAGCGTGCGCACTGCGTCCAACAGCGCGACGCGATGGCCCATGGGCCCAATGCCCAGCTCTATCTTGAGCTGAGCATCGGTTATGGCCAGCAACAGCCGGCCGTCAATGCAGTTATGCGAGAACCTGCGCACATTATTCCAGAAGGGGTGCCTTGTAGTTAGGTGCACCGAGCCACGGGCCGCCAGCACACCATCCAAAGCTGAATGCGTACGTGCGCAGCCCGCCGAGGCCATCAAGCATACCCTTCAGCTGCTACGCAGCCGTGCTGCCGCAGAATCACTTAGGCAGCTGATAGTTGGAAGTAAGTTTGACTGGCCTAAGCAAGCATGTGCCCCTGGCCTGGGCCACATGTCCAGTTGTACACCATACTCACTTTTTGCGGTACTGGCCCAGCCCAATGTAGTCCACCCACATGGCGACATCCCTTACGTCCCATGTGCTGGGGTGGCGGCGCGTGAGGTCACTCAGGGCTGCAGCCTGGCGGTCGCGGGGGCCGGCTGACATGGGTCGTGCCCTAGGTGCAGATGGTGGTGAGCTGACCAGCGACCCCACCAGCGACCCGCTGTGCATGGAGCTGGCTGCACTCCGCACTGAATGCTCTGCGCTGGGCCGGGGAGGCTGCTGTGGTGACTGCTGCTGCTGCTTGGGCGGGGGTGGTGATGGGTCATCCATGCGCACGATGTTGATGTTGTCAAGCTCACCTTCCCAGCTGTCGAGTTTGGGGTCCTGTGTGGGTGCAGTGGACCGCACGCCCTTGGCAGACTGCGCCCGGCTGCGCGTGCTGCGAGTGGACTTGGCATCATCGTCCGCAGCAGCAAAGCTGCGAGTCGAGGCTGCAGGCTTCACAGAGGCCCCTCCATGTGGAGTGCAGCCGTTGCTGGTAGGCGCGTCCTCAACTGATGACTCAGCAAATGAGTGGCTCGTGTTTGCATTGCTGACGATGGAAGAGCGGCCAAATGGCTTAGCTGCAGTGGATGCTTGACTGGCAGCCTTTACTACCGGTGTGCTGCTTGACAACTTGCTGGCAGCTGCGTCTGAAGCTGTTGTGTCAAAGCCTTCCTGGGAGTATTCGTCTTCCTCCACCACCTCGTCCTGGAAGGAGGTGGCAGATGCAGCAGACTTGGTAGACACTGCCTTGGTCATAGCTGGCTTTGTGCTGGCCACAGCTGCAGACTTCAGGTTTGCCGCCTCATCCTGTGGTGCCTCCTCCTCAAAGTCATCATCATAGTTCGACTCCTGTATTGAATTTTGTACAGAACAGCCACACCAGCATGTGCAGCACTTGCTCCTCATGCGTGCAGCAGCATCTGCTTGCATGCCGCTCGTGTTGTGTACTCATGCTGTCGTACAGCATGCACTTCCATGCCCACATGCACCCACTGGCAGACACCATGTTCCTCGGACTTTTCTTACCTGCTTGTCAAAGGAGTCAAAAGCTTGGGACTGCGGGCAGGTGCAACACGATTCATAGAGCAAATGTGAGATGCCGCGTTGAACGTGCACGCGGCTGCATATGATGCCGGATACAGGTAGGAGTGCTACGCTGCTGGTATCATGACTGCATCATCAGTAAGCCTGCATCCGAGCTATTGAAATCATGCATTCTTTCGAAGGTGCCGAGGGGGCTCAACGCACCATTTCAGATGTTCTACGAGGACAGGAGCATTGTAATTGGTGACTCTATGGTGTCAAGGTGAATATTGGGACGCGGCTTTATAAATCTCACAGCTCATGCAGGAAATTTACACCAGCGACATCGTGTCTGCAGGTGCTCATCATGATGCATGCGCAGCGGCAACGCTCTTCCTTTTATGAAGTGTGAGGAGGCAGGTGAGAAGGTTGTTCGGGGACAAGGACAAGCTGATCACGAGAGCAGCAGATGACCATCATAGGGTCCTTTAGGATAAGCGCTGCTCCATCAAGATGGCATGTATTATGAGCATGATGGGGGTACTGCACTGATGCGGCCGAGCATTGTCCAGTGTGGGCAGTGTTCACCCCCCAGTCCCCAGCACCGCCTTCATGCTCGGAAACTTGCATAGTTTCTAAGTTGCCTTGCCGAGGCGCATATCGAAGGTGCCCTTCACGGCTTCAGCCACAAAATAGGTGTATGCCGTGGCTGGTGGATGGAGGATGAACAAGCAGATTATAAGGCTGCAGAATGTGCAGATGTGCAGTTGTTCTAGCCCTGCAGTAATGCACGCTTACAGCACGTCAGCACCAGGCACTGAGCCGTCTCCACTGGATCCAATCGTGCTGAGTCTGGTGCCCCTCTACTCCCAAAGGCCTTTCGTTAGACATACCCCTACATCAAGCGAACAGCACTGCAGCTGTCCAGCAGATAAGCACCTGGCATACCTCGAGTTGCTGCATTGCCACAGCCAAGCACGCCAACTTACAAGAACTTCACTCCCTCCTCCTCTGGTGTTTCCCCTTTGAATAGCCTGCATCACACAAATTAGCAAGCCACTTGATCAGGAGCCATGTCAAGTGCAGCATATGCACACCATCTGCACATAGCATAACACCAGGAATCACACCCAGTGCAAAAGGCAAATCAGCATGCGCAGCTTGGCACTCACATGGCTTTCTTTTGTGCCTCCAGGTACTGCAGTGCTCGCAGCAGGACCTCTCGGTGGAGGCCTGCCAGGTCTGTTTGCACAGAATGATCAACAAGCAACAGAACACACGCTTGGCACAGCTTGGGACAAGTAACAGGCCAAGTTGCAAAGCAATCCACCAGGTTTTGGATCCTGAGCTGCTCGACACAGTGCGCACCTGTCCCCAGCACGTCGTCCCCTGTGCGCAGCTCTTCCACCAGCATCACGCTGCCCCCTAGCCCGTACGTCCGCACAAAGCTGTGGATTGCCTCGGCCCACTCAGGGATCTGCACAGTGCGAGCCCATCAGCAGGCCATGTGGTGGAGCAGCAGCCCAACAGCACAAGACACGGCGGTGAGGATGCTGCAGGGGCAGCAGGATGCTGGCATGTCAAATCAGAATTCACCTTTCGCCATAATATGATGCACTCCCGCTTTGACTTGTCAATCCATTCTGCTGAGCCTGTAATGTGCGGTGCAAATGTTCATGGTACAACCGGGGTTCGCAAGGCACCAAGCAGAAATGTGGACAGCATGACATCTAGAAACATCATTCTGTGATCCAGCGCATTATATGATATGCCCTATACTCACCTTGTGCCACCATGTCATCTAGAAACGCTGTGATGGCATCACTTGATAGCCGGCCTTCCAGTTGAGAGAAAAGTGATCAGGAGCAAAGGGGGAGGTGCATTGAGTAAGCATGCAAACAATGTGCTGCATGCAAGCCATGTGCTCAGCAGCACGTGGCTGGCGCAGTGATGCTAGCACGCAACCGCTCTGCAAGGGTACGCATGGCACTCACGATCAATTGCCTTGTTCTCAAACAAGGGGAATGCCTCTTGGACATTGATTACGTAGATCTGAACGCGCACGTGCATGGGGTGCAAATGATACGTAGCTGCTGAACTGCTGCTGGACTGGAGCATGCTCACACGCTCTGCGCATGGATCCCGGCCACCTGCTTACCTTGTTGTATCGGCAGTACTCTAGAATAAGTTGACCCCACGAGCTAGATTGCCTGTCTCGTGTGTCCTTGACTGGCTGGAGCCTGCAACTAGCGGGCGGAATATGATCTGGGCCTGTAGCTGGGCAACTTGTGTGCAAAAAACAGAATGTATTAATCCGCAAATCCACCTACGTAAAATACGGTGGGAAACTGTAGAAAGCAGGTAGCGAAAACCCTTGCTGCTCCATGACCAAGCCCACGAATCAAGTTCAACTGCTGTGCGCCGGCATTGGACGTCGGTATCGCGTTACAGCCGTCGTGAACAAAATCAAGTCATGGTCATAGGCTGCTAACATGTGATTTGTTGTCCGTGATGCACCTATTTGCACCTCAGCCGCTGAGCTTCAGTGCGGGGATCGGGATCTGCTGCACTTCTGTGTGCACCTGCTTCATGGCTGTCACAGCAGCGTCCAACCGCTGCTGCACGTACATGCGGTGCTGCAACATGGTCTCCAGTGCGGTGCGGAGGTCTGTGCGCAGCCGTGACAGCTCCGCGTCACATGACCTGTATGAGCAGGAGGCACAGGGCATGTCATACTTGTGTGCTGCCGGTGTTCCAAACGCCAGAACTCACCCACATGCAGCATGCATACCCCCAGCGCTTGCACTGTTCAGCATGCCGCACCTTTGCAGTGCCTCGAACTCAGCCAGTGTTGCTGCTTTCCGCTGCTCCATCTCAGCCTGCCGGTTGCTGGCTGCCGTCTTGAGGCTGGCCACCTCCTCCTTCAGCTTCTCTGCCCGCCCAGCAACGTTGCGCACCTTGTCCTCCTGCTCCTCACGCGCCATGCGCAACTGCGCCTCGTACTTGTTGATCTGCACAGCAAAAGCGAGTGCGGCACATGATGACTCAATCAGCATCCTCTATATCATGGAGTACTGCGTCGCGCCATCTGGCATTTGATTTCATCGCACAGCACTTGGGTGTGCCTACTGGAGTGTTGCGTGGTGAACTAATAATAATAATAATAATAATAATAATAATAATAATAATAATAATAATAATAATAATAATAATAATAATAATAATAATAATAATAATAATAATAATAATAATTATTATTATAATAATAATAATAACAATAACAATAATAATAATAATTATTATAATAACAATAATAATAATAATAACAATAATAATAATAACAACACGTGGTGAAATGCTGGTGGCCTATTCAGTGTGCAAGCTCTAGGTTAGTGTTTGTCTTTGGTTGACAGTGATAACAGGATATGATCAGGCTTTGGCATGAAGACGTATCTGTGCAGTGCCAGGTGAGATGCTGTGGTGTCAATTTCAGCTCCCAAGTGCAGAACAGTAGCGCACCTGTGCCCCCAGGACCTGGTTCTCCTCCTGCTTCTCATTGATAGCCTCAGCAATGCCCACAGCTGCCTCGCGCAACCCCAGCAGGTCGCGTCCCAGCTCCGCTGCCTTGGTGCGGTAGGTGTCACATAGGCGCTCAAGCCCGGGCTTGATCACACCCTGTGGACATGTCATGGCAACGACAGGGAGGTCATATTCTTGATCTCCACGTCTACAAAGCTTGAAGGTCACTGGCTCCAGAAAGCAGATATTTTGACAAGACAATGAGGTTTGAACTCCAGTGAGCTCCTAATGATGAGCAGGTACACAACAGCAAACGTGACTGACTTGACTGAGCATGCAGACCATGCTGTCTACCCAGTACCTGCAGCATGGATGGTACACAATAATTGCGTAGTGCCCGCAATGTATTGCATACACATGTCCTGGCAGCACTAACCTTCAGATCCACATTTGCAAACTCAGCCAGGGACGCTGCTTCACGGTTGATGTGCATCTCGTACGTGACACCATCAGCACGCTTGGCCGATGCCGGCACAAGCTTCAGCCTGTGTGCCTGCTGGTTGTACCGTGTGACATGCGTATCCAACGACTTGAGCGCTGCCACGATCTGCATGTGCACCGCAAGGGCAATGCATTTGTTTGTTGTAGTTGTCCACATGTGTAATGCAAGTGGAGCGAACGTGTCTCAGAGTTCGTGATGACCTCACCTGCACCTCCTGTTGGTGCATTTTCTGCTCCAGCTCCTCGCTTTGTGATGTGACTGCCTCCAGCACCTCCTTCTGTTTGGTCCTGCAGGCGTGTAGTGCGTGCACATTTGTATGTGGGCTTCAGCCACCATACTCGAATCAAGGGTCAGCAGGTCTTTCCGTGTTATTATTACTATTAGGTCTTGTGCGAGCAACCTTAGGCAGCTGGGGCTTCAGGACATGCGGTACCAGCTAGCACAGTAAATGACGAGATGGACGGGGGCTTTGTGGGCAGTCCGAGCGAAGTTTTGTGCGCGATTCCATGCTGTACGTGCTGCTGCCCCCTGTGCCTCAGCTTGTGTCCGTGTTGCGCTGGTGCATCACACCACCCTGCCTTTCAGCACCTCAGGCCTGAGAGCCTGATGCCCTCGCCCGCCACCGTCTGGCTGGGTGCCCTGTGACCCCAGCTTGCCGCCGGGGTTCAAGTGTAGTGTGCCAGCTGGTTGCTGCACAGCGCAGCGCGTGTGCCAGCTGTGCATAATGAGGGTACAGTGTGATGGTGTGTCTGGTGCCTGTTGTGTGCTGCTCTTGGCTCGTGCTTCTTTAGCATCAACACTGGGTCCAGTGCTGGCGACCGTCAGGCTCCAGCATGCAGGCAAGTGCTGTACTAGCACACTTACTAGTCTTTGTGCGCTTGCTGTTCGGCGCAGCATGCCTTCTTGATGGATTGCAGTGGGGTGCAGTGTTGCTTTGACATTCAGGCCATGCATCATCGTAGTGGGCTGTGCTATTGAGCAACATTATCAGGCTCCGGCATGCAGATATGTCTCTAAATCGTTGTCCTGTTGATATCATTCATGCAACTGCAAGTGACATTTTCATTGCAACAAGGTACCGGATTGTGCTGCTAAAAGCCACGCACCGCTCCATGTTCATGCGGACGACATCTGCCTTGTTGAGTGGCTGTGCAGCAATACGGGCCTTCAGAGCCTCGTTCTCCGCCACCACTGCTGCAAGGGACTCTTGCTTGGATGACAGGTCTGCTTGCCGTTCTTGCAGCTTCCGCTGCAGGGCTGACTTGAGCGACTGCATGCCAGCACAAGGCGCATGCCACACGGACATGATCGGTGAACAAATTTGATGGCGGTGATCTTAAGCATTGATCCCCACGTGTCCATTGCATGGATGCAAACACACACAAGCGTGCCGTACAGAGCTGCCCACCTGCAGGTTCTCAATAAGCTTATCAAACTTGGTTGTGTCTGACATGAGCTCTGTCCGCCGCTGGTGCGCCGCTTCCAGTGGTGATTTTTCTGACTGCATGCGCTGCAGTTCGGCCATCAGCGCATCATTCGCCTGCGTGCACCGCAGGCAAGCGTATGACGGTTCTTAGGTTGCACGGACAGGAGCATCCCACAGCATGTCATTATCATTGTCAGTCTTCTTCAATTAGCATGACCAACATGGCAACAGTTGCGTCACAAGCCATGAGCCATGCTTCACGCACCTCTTTCATGCGCGCATGTGCATCTGCAATGGCTCGCTCTTTGGCCGTGAACTGGCCCAGCATCTCTTCATCCACAGCATTGCACCTGCGCGTGCAGTGGGCAGTGCTCTTGTCTGGCATGCACACAAAACCATGTCTATATTTGCTGCGCACACCAGCTGGTGACACAGCAACCGGCTGACAAGGCAGCAGCTCAAGTGCAACACACAGCAGCCCATGCACAGCTGCATGTGTTTTGCGCACCGTTGGTCATCTCCTGCCAGAAAGTACTTGTACGAGGTGCAGATGTACTCAAAAAACTGGCGTTTGGTGGCGGATTCCTGGTCCTCCATGATGCCTGGGCCCCCGCTGCTGGCCTGCTCCGCTGCCTTCTCATTGTAGTTGAGCAGCTCCACCAGCCAAGTGAGGGCAGCCAGCACCGCGGGCCATGAGTGCGGGCTGCCCACTGCAAACAGCGCGCTTTTGCTGATCTGGAACGGGTAGTTAAGGCGCTTGAAAAACTGCGGCACCTCGTCCTCAATCTTGCCAAATGTCTTCATATTGGGGTCAAATTGCTGGAACAGAAACTGCACAATCATGGTGAAATCCTTTGCTGTTGGGCTGGCCAGTGTCTTGGGTGCCACTGCGGCTGGGTACCCATGGGTGGACAGGTACGTGATGACCGTGCGCATGCACGAGTTCTGGAAGTTCTTGTCAGAGATTGGTCGCGGGTCCGTCTTAGGCCCGCTGGGCTTGGCCCCGAAGGCGCTGGACCGCCTTGGGTCAATGGCTGTGGATGCAGCACCCATGGATGTGGGGCCCCCATTCAACACACCCGCTGCTGCTAGCAACGCCGCTGGCTTGTCCGCATTTGGCGCCATAGACTTCCTGCTGCGTGCTGCACCCCCTGCTTGACCATTCTCCTTTGTGGCAGCAACCCGTGCAGGCGCATTATTGTTGCTCCTGACGTTCAGCTGCGCTGGGCTGAGCGCGCCCAGCGTCTGTCGCCTGCTCATGCCCCCGAGCTGTCCTGCTGGTCAACGCTGATGGAGGTACAGAAGTGCCAAAAATGCTGAATTGAATAGCTTGCATAATGTTAATGCCGGGCTGTTGACTCTGACTCGAATGATGGATAAAGTGACCCCTGGACGAGTGGAAAGTGTTGTACAGCCCAGTCGCGCCGAATTGCCGCCACAGCAGTGCTTGCTCATGATGGCTGCTACAGCATGGTAGTACGCCCTTAACCACTTCTGCAGAGGGCCCGTGCTGGAGCCCACAATCTGTACCACCCAATCACGATGCGTCAACCAGGGCCGCCAGCCGCTCGGCACGCTCTGCGGCGCTCAGCGCTGCATGAACCTCGTCCAGCACTTGCAGCTGGCTGCCCGCCATGATGTCCTCCAGCCCATGATGGGTGATGCCCACACGGTGGTCTGTCAAGCGGTTCTGGGAGTAGTTGTACGTCCGGATGCGCTCGTTCCGCTCGCCGGTGCCTACCTGCACCCTGCGCTCCGCGTCGACTGCCGCCGAAGCCTTGACGCGCTGTGCCTCAAACAAGCGAGCTCGTAACACACGCATGGCTTTGGCACGATTCCTGCGTACAGCAGCAGTCCGTCGCACATGTCAGCGGCTGCAGTTCGACGGCTGATTACAAACAGATGAAGGCGATGAGCAGGCACAGAGCGCCAGAAAGACAGCGACCACATAGAGATCCGCAGGACCTGCTCGTGCGCCGCACCTGAGCTGGGATCGCTCATCCTGACACGTGACCACTGTGCCAGTTGGCAGATGCGTGATGCGCACGGCTGAAGATGTGGTGTTTACGTGCTGGCCCCCTGCGCCACTTGCACGCATCGTGTCTACCAGAAGGTCCTCCTCACGAATGGCAAGCTCCACCTGAAGTGTGGTACCAGTTCCCATTCGCTACACCAGGATCCCAGATGAGCAGGCGCACAGACAGTCATGCTGGCACTGGTGCGATTAGATGCAGGTCACTTAGGTTCAGGTCACTTGGGTGCAGATCGCTCAGGTGCAAGTCACCTCATCGGCTTGTGGCAGGACCGCCACAGAGGCAGTTGATGTATGTATGCGCCCCATTGTCTCAGTTGCAGGCACGCGCTGCACTCGGTGAACGCCAGCCTCCCACCTGAAACAGTTGCGAGGAGACCAGCAGCTTGTTAGGTTGCCTCCAGAGGCCAGACCTGGATGGAGCACCATGCAAAACCAGCACACCGGGACACTGTTCTCAGATTACTGCACACCTGAGAAGGCCAAAAGCACCAGACCCTGAAATTGATGCGGAGGCAGTTCGGTAGCCACCTGCCTCAGAGGATGACACCTCCAGCATCTGCAGGAACAATAAGCAGACACGCACACGACATGAGTAGGAACACTCTGCAAACTGCAGCTGTGTGCAATTGTGTTGTGCATGTGCAGTGAGCGGGTTGCAGAAATCGAGTCAGTGATGTCATACCTCAAAAGCCCAGCCCTTGGCATCAGCAAGCTTGCTGTACAGGGTCATGAGGTCCGCAGCAAACAGGGACGCCTCTGCACCGCCAGTGCCTGCCCGGACCTCCAAGATTGCATCACGCTGCTCATCATCGCGCCCTGGGAGCAGCCCCTCCAGCAGGGAAACCTCCAGGCTGCACACCTGCAGCAGCACCAGTCACGAGCAGCAGGCTTTCCCTTCAAAGCGCTGGTTTGCTGTTGCATGCCACAATGTCCCATCTGACTCAAAAACATACCCACATGCACACGTTGAGCTACTGCATGGCCCACGGTGTGCCTCAGCACATTTCACCTGTTGTCCCAGGCTGGACAGCTCCTCTGCAGCCAGCTTGGCCACTCCAGGGTCGGGGTCGCTCAGCAGACCGTTCAGCTCCGACATTTCCTTCTGTGCTGCCAGCAGCTGCTGAAAGTTGTACGCAATCGGCTGCAGTATACCGTATTCACGAGTTAGCGCAGCCATCGAGCTCGTGCCTGTGCTGGGCCCTGTGTGCATGCACAGCCGCCAGGGTGCGGGTGGCTGCATGGTCTGGACCCGCCCCGGTCAAAGCAGGACAGCAGTCAAATGTCAGCGTACCTGAAAGCAGCAGTCCCAGTTCATCACAGCGAGCAGCGATGCGCTGTAGCCGCTCCCTCAGCACTGGGGTCAGCCTCAGTTCCGGCCTTGCACCCAAATTGTGCTGCTCACCCCATGCACCTACGTGGCCGCATGCACAAGTTGGCAATACATGATGCGGAAGGCACTGGTTGATGTGAGTTCATCGTCTCTGAGCCGATGCCACAGACCTGATGCTGAATGTAACGCACGCGCACCACGGCTGTATGGTGCGAGCAGAGTGCAAAAGGCCGACATCAGGCCACGGACGGCCATCATCCCTAGCTGCTGATTCATGCTTTTCTAACACGATGCATTGCGCTGGTACATCGGCTGCATCCCATGCTGAGGACGTGCAGGAAAAAAAGTTTGGTGTGATCCGGATCACAATCTTTGAGCTTTGGTGTCTCGTATGATGTGCTACGCAATGCCTAAAAATTGACGCTATATCAAGCGGGTGATCACTTCTCGGCCTGGGGTTTGAATCATACTAAGCCTCTGAATTGATACTGCTTTTCTCGTATGCCACAGCGGTTGTGATCTGGTCTTAAACCTGTTCAGATGGACCACTGGGATCCAGTACAACCAAAGCTGCCCGTGTGCACAAAGGTAGCCTGCTGGCTGTAGGCAGCCTGAGCAGCATAGGGATTCCTAGTGCGTAGGGCTAGCAGCCATGGGAAGCCGCATGGAGCCGTTCATGTTGGAGAAGAGCCAGGGTGTCGGGTCGGGCCAGTACATGAGGTGTGTTGCCTTGCTGGCATGCTTCGTCCTGCCTTGCATGGCTGGCAAGTAATTTGTGTTCTTAGAGGCACGTGCAGACCATGCTAGTGGTGCTTCCACATGGCTGCATGCATGTATGATGCAGGTGGACCCCAGACACAGATGGGGGGCACTACAGAAGCGGGGGCTTCTTGGGTGGAGCACGTACACGTTTCGACGACTGGTGGCACTCCCTGAGCCTCCGGGAGCGGCGGCTCTGGAAAGGCGGAGCAATGATTGCTGTCGGCGTGGTGCTTGTTGTGATCCTTGTTGCTGCAACGGCACGCACGCCAGGGGCCAACGCGCTGTCCGCCACCCCTCCACCACCATCCCCCTCGCCACCACCACGGAGCCCGCCCACACCCACGCCATCAGCATCCACCGCCCCAGCCCCATCACCGCCACCACCACCACCAGTGCTACCGCCGCCAGCAGGTACAGCTCCCAGTCCTGCACCGTCACCCTCACCTCCCACACCAGCTGTGTCCCCCTCACCTGCTCCACCCCCACCAGCAATGCCGAAGCCGGCCACTGAGGATGTGGACCTCAACGACCCCATCTGCAAGTGGTCAGGCAGCATAGATCTGCCAGCAGGCATTGTGCCCGTGCGCTACGACCTGAACCTGACAGTGCAGGTGGGGTACAATGTGCAGTAGTGTTGTGGCAGGAACAAATCTGGATTCGGGGTCCCAAGGGGTGACGAGACATTACGTACCAGTCCTGCAGATGGCCGTATACCATCTCAACCTGTGCCTTACTGTGATTTTACGTAAGGTTTGGTTGACCTGTCACGCGTGCGCGCAGATAGCACCAGATAACACCACGGAGAGCGCAAGCATGTTTGACGTAGGGAACCTTGTTAGCGGCAGCGTGGCAATCCGGGTGCGCGCAGAGCGCAGCACGCCATGCGTTGTGTTACACAACATCGGGCCTAGCATCACGGCGGCTAAGCTGATTAGAGGGTCAGATGTCTTCGACGGTGCGTTGTACTGTTGCATCACTCCTTCCTGTTGGCTGCTGTTGCTTTACTGCCCTTACAACGCACCAGCTTGAGGAGCGCAGTGCGGGTTCGCTGCAGGGCAGTGCGATAATCCTGCACAGGATGTTGCGCAGCAATGGCACAGCTGTGCTTCAAGAAAGTGTGGCTGTGGCCATCGGCATGTGCGCAGGGCAAGTGTACAACTCGAATACCGCAACCCAGCAAGTCATCCTTGCTTTCAATGCCAACATCCCAGCAACGCCAGGCGGCGTGACAAATGCAGCAAATGTCGCTGCCACTGCTGCTGCAAACAACAGCACAGCTGGCACTGATGACGAGGTCTGGGATGTGCGGTTAGGGTTGGGTTGGCTTTGCGCTCTGGGCGGTGCATCAACAAAAGGTTTCCTGTTGTGCTGTGCCATCGCGTGCAGACTGCTGTCATGTCTTTGTTCCAGGTCACGTGCCTAAATCACATCTGGAATTCACTTGCTACGCAGGAGAGCCTGCCAATCATCTGGGTGGAGTTTCAGTACGCGGTCGTGTCTGCACTTGACGGCTTCTACACATCCTCATTCCTGGAGCCTCAGGCCTCTGGCCCACCTGTGCAGCACACGATCGCTTGCACCCAGTTTGAGTCAATTGCTGCACGCAAGGCGTTCCCCTGCTTTGACGAGCCTCGGCTCAAGGTGCGCGTGCGTGCATGCTGCACGGCCCTGCGCGGACTTGGTCCCTGACTTGATCCCTGCACAGCTTGCAGCGCTGTGTCAAGAGCATGGTGCCTGCCCCCAGCATGCACCTTGTCAAGCTGCACTTTGGTTACTTGCACCACCACAGGCGCGCTTCAGTGTCACCCTTGCAGCCCCACCTGAGCCCGTGGTAGTGCTATCCAACATGCCAGAGGTGTCCAGGGTCACACTTGGTGATGGCCTCGTGGAGCGCACTCTCCAGGTGGGAGCCAGGTGGATGGGCACGTACGTGCTCAAAGCACTGATAGCGCAGTTTGGCTTGGATGGATAACAGGATATGTATCCGCGTAGTTCATGACCCTTTGTATGGTGCTTGAACACGTGTGCCATCACGAAGTGGGCTCACTGTTGCAGTATGCTGACTGTGCTGCCGTGCAGACTACGCCCCCGATGTCGACCTACTTGTTGGCCTGGGTCATTGGCCACCTCACGAATGTCACCACCCAGTGCAAAACTGAGTTCGGAAATGTTCCTGTGACCGTGTGGGCCACCCCCCAGCGGTGCGTGTAGGGGGACTGCACCAGCACTTCAAGGACCTGCATGCGCCGCTGACCTGAGAAATTGGTAGTGCTTGTGTGCTTGCTGATCAAGCCTGTCGACTGCGCGCGTACATTTGTGCAGGAGGGACATGTTGGACACTGCAGTGGCTGCTGGCTGCAAGTCACTTGCCGCGTATGCGTCGTCCTTTGGGGTGCCTTACTCCCTACCCAAGCTGGATCTGGTGTGTGGGCTTGAGCAGCAAATTACTACTGGCAACTCAGACAGCAGGGATGAACCTTGGCATCCAGAGTGCAGATGAACTCTGGCAATCTGCAATACATCTGTATGCTGCTGGTGCCTGCAGGTGGGAATCCCGGCGTTCTCAGCAGGGGCAATGGAGAACTGGGGTCTGATTCTTTACAGGTGTGTGTGTGTGTGTGTGTTGGTTACATCGTACGCCCATCATGGCGCATAGATGCCTGCCGCGAGACAGGATTAGCTACATTCGTTATAGGCTTGTAGCTTCAAAAACTGTTTGTTATTGGTTAATGGCCATTGCGGCCGAGCGGCTTGTGTCCATCTCAATCAGCATGTCAGCCAGCCTGTTCCAGGCTCTCCTGTCGTTACCGTGATTTATGAATTTGAGCATGTCTGCATCACTCCATTCCTGAGCTGGGGGCAACCCCTCAAACAGATCATTGTACCGTGCGCGCAACCCAGCATACGATTCACACTGCATCAGGTGCAGCTCATTTCCCCGCGTGTTCATGGTGCAGCATGGACATACGCGTTCATTGCGCGGCACTCGCCATCCCCGCCGCATACATTCAATGTTCAGATTGTGAGACGCCATGCGCATGCGCGCGAGTGTGTTGGCTTCTATGTTTCTCCTGTCTGCATTCTGTCGTGCCTCCTTGGTTTGAAAAGCTGCTGTTTGACGAAGCACTGCGAGAGCTAGGCGGGATGGTGAGAGAGAAGTGCTGATGCTGGGCCTGAGTTGCAGCTCTGATCCAGCTTCACACTTTTGTGACCATGACGTGTGGGACATTTCATGGGGAGTTCTCTCCCCACAGCCCCTAATCCGCTGTGCTAACCTATTCTCTCAATTCGCTAGGTTCAGCCATTACTCTGACAAACATAACCTTGCAGGGCTGAAGTCCACATGCCGGCCTAATAACTGTTTGGGGTGCTCGTTCTATGCAGGGAGTCTGCCCTGCTGATCAAGAATGGAACCAATGACATTTCGCAGACTCTCTGGATCGGCTCGGTGGGTGCTTGTGTGCGCCAGCAGCTCAGTGTCACCATGAATTGCTGGCCCGTCTTCTGTTGGAACTCCGTCACCTGGCTCTCAGCTGAGCTTTGCTCTCTCACGCTGTCCAATGTGCTCCATACGATAGGTTGTGGCACATGAGATCTCACACCAGTGGTTTGGCAACCTGGTCACCTGTGCGGACTGGAATGAGCTGTGGTTGAACGAGGGCTTCGCCACCTACTTTGAGAACCTGGGCGCAACAGCTTTTAAACCAGAGTACCAAATTTATTCGCGCTTCTTCTTTGCTGGTAAGCAGCTGGGCAGACCAGGGCTTGCTGGCACCCCTCTCACCCTGAACATCTGCATGCAAAGCTCTATCCCACAATGACGCATGCATCAAGAATTCAAGTTTATAGGCGAGGTTAACAGGTCATACACATGTGAGCCGCTTGATCGGCATGTTGGCCGGCATAGCATGTGACATCGCTTGTGTACATGTGCATGCAGACACGACGGTCCCGGCGTTGGTGTCCGACTCACTCAGCACCAGCCATGCCCTCTCCAGCAGTACCCCGATCACTGCCCTGCCGCAAATCGATAACTTTTTTGACACAATCAGCTGTGAGTGCCGTCTGACGAGCTGGTTCCCAGTGTGCACCGCTTGCATTGTGTGATAGCTGGCTGCAACATCGTAGTCCTGCGTCCCCTCTGGTTGGCCATGCCCATTGCTTGCTTCAGCAAACTGCATCCGTTGAGCAAGCCCCAAGCACGCACTGCCTGCCCACCAGCTCTGCAGATGAGAAGGGCGGTGCCGTACTGCGCATGCTACGTGCATACCTGGCGTTGAAGGGCAAGGAGCCTGGTGACACAGGGGACCCGTACAGCATGGCGCTGCGCCGCCACCTGCTGGCGGACGACACTGATGCAGCTTTGCCCACATGGCGTACTGACCCACTGCTGGCTGCG
>BDCZ01000195.1:32941-77369 GCA_001662365.1 Chlamydomonas applanata | reverse complement strand
ATGGGACTGGAATTTCCCCCCCCCCCCCCCCAGCTACGCCCCATGACTGCTGTTTTTGGGTCTGTGAGGCGGGGGGTCTAGCGCGCTGCTGCTAGTTGCCTGTGCAGCAGGGTGCTGTGCCTGCATGCATAGTAGATGCATGCAGCTGTGGGGGCTGGGCACAGCTGCTGCGCCAGTGCATGGCAAGGCATCGTGTTCCGTGAAAAGCTGTGTAGCACCTTCTGCCCCGTTGCCAGTTCTGTGCCACTACCCCTGTTGACCGGCCGACAAGGAAAGGCGGAGGCAGCAGCGCAATGGCATTGCAGCCCACCCTCACCAACAAGCCGCTTGCTTTGCACGTACAGTACCAGGCTGTGACGTATCGTGATCTGTGGCACGACGTCGCCAGCAACACGAGTGGGTCACCCAGCCTGCTTCCTCATGCACTGGCCCTTGAATTTGCAGCTGCCCATGTATGGTTGCCTCGTACTGCATCATTGAACGCAGCCATTGGAGGCAAGGGTGCTTGGCCTGGGTAACCACAGGGCAAGTGTATGTGCCTCTTCATGTCTTCAACGCTGATACTACTCACACCCTACAGGCCAACCAGTAGACACGTGGATGGACACATGGACCACCTCCATGGGCTATCCTGTTCTGAATGTTGATCTGGTGGACCCAGTGGCACCTGGGGGGAGGCGGTCGCTGTTGTCCCACCACACAGGCGCAGGCGGGCGGCTGCTGCAGATGAAGCAACAGCCAGTGCTGGCGAATGGCACATGCATGCCATCCAGCAACAAGTGGTGGATCCCTCTGTCCTGGTCTCTGCCCCAGATCGACACCTCTACACAGGTGTGTGGGCATACGGAGCAGCGGGTGTGGGCACAGTGTCCAGCCGCAGGCGTAGGCACCTGACACATGCATGGTCTGACCAGCAGGCACGGGCACTGCGCAATGCAGGGGCCCATTGCATGGCAAGCATTCAATGACTGCGAGACGTCGGTGGACCTGGGGGCTTCAGTACCCTACGCCCTGCTCAACCCTGGCAGGTGCGCCGTCCAAACTGGCTGGTACTTTCAGCGAAATTTAGAGCAACCTGGCTTGCTTGTGCATCCTGACCAGCTCTCAGCCCCCGCTCATCATCGCTCACCACCACCCTGTGGCGTGGTTGTATGTGAGCCTTTTTGCGCGGTCTTGACTTGCGGCCCCTCTTCACAGGTTTGGCTTCTACCGCGTCAACTATTCAGAGGCCATGTGGGGAGCCATCACAAATGCGGCCAGAAGTGCTGCCACCATTCAAAGCGTGGACATGGCAGGTCTGCTGAGTGACGCGTACCGCCTCAATGAAGCAGGGCTGCTGCCCTCTGTCACTCCCTTCATGTCACTGGTGGACGCGCTTGGTTCACGGGGCGAGGTGTGCAGTCCACGCAACCACCAACAGTCGCCGGTCACAGCCAATGTGCCATATCGCATGGCGGTCTGTGCCCGCTTGGCTTGAACCCATATGATCAGCTACCCTGCTGACATTCTTTGATGGCTGTTCATACTGCAGAGGGAGTATGCGCCGTGGGCAGTGGTGCTGGGGAAGCTGGCGGTCATGCGGCGACTGCTGGCAAATGGTGCTGCAAGTCAGGTGGGTGGTTGTGAGTTGCCATGCTAAAGCGCTGTTGTTGCTCGCCAGTTTTGTTCTGGGCACCCTGCTGGTTGCTTTGGCCCAAGCCTATCAACTCGGCAAACTCCACATGAGATGTGTACTCCTCTGCAGGCCACGCCTCCTGCTGATGCAAGCAAGTTGTCTTCTTGCATAGCAAACCTGGACAAGTTTGTTGCAAACAATGTAACAGGTGCGGCTCAGGCTCCCAGCTCCGTCTGCTGTAGAGGCTCAACCCATAGCACTGCTTTTCATGATGCTGTTTCAAGTGCCCTGTGCGCTACAGCCAAGCTGTACAGCCAGCTGAAGTGGATCACGATTCCTGGTGAGGAGGCTGAGACTCGGCTTCTGCGACCCATGGTTGCGGAAGCCGCTGGTGCTGCTGGTAGCTCGCAAGTCATGGCCGACATTGCCATGTACACGCCCACCCTCGTCACATCAAGTGTCGTCCCCAGCAGTAAGTTATTGCGGCATCGTGATTGGTGCATTAGATGCAGCCTGGTTGCTTGGAGTTTGTTTGAGAGCTCAGCTCCACTTCCCACTTTGGCCTGTGTTTTTGGGTGCCTGGGCCTGGGCATGCACGGATCCAGACAACTGAAGCTGCTTGCGTGTTGCTCCCTGCCTTGCTGTGAACCACAGTGGTGCAGGCTCGGCTGGACATGATGGCAACTCTGCTTCCAGACACGTTAGGATCCCTCTTCTACCTGTCAGTGTTGAAGGCCGGCAAGTACACGGACATCAAAAGGATCTACACGCAGGTCTGCTTGTGTTTGCGACGATTACTATCAAGGGAGAGTTGGGATTGGGAGGGTGGGGCTTTTTGGAAGTGCTGCCTTTGTTGTGCACGCACGTGTCACTTTTGTAGGCACACCTCTCCAGCCTTCTCTATTCAAACCGGCCCTGACGTGCAAGCAAGCATTGACAACAAACACCCGGTTCATGCATGACTGGAACGGATTGTGCACATCACAGGCCACATCCCCTGACAGCCGTGACAAGCTTCTGTCGGCCCTCTCTGGTGCGCCCAGCACAGCTGACATCGCCGACCTACTGCAGTTCATCCTGACTGATGCTGTGCCAGTGGAGGATGTGGCGGGCGTGCTGCAAGGGCTGGCGGCAGAGGGCGGCCCCAGCTTCACTGCAGCGTGGCAGTTTGTGCTGGGCAGCTGCCCCGCAGGCCTCAGTGCGAATTGCACTGCATTGCCTGCGCTCCTCAAGCGCTTCAAGGGGCCAGGTGGGGGTGGTGCTGTTTACAGCTTGGGCAATGCTGTCAAGCGCATGACATCTGGATTCGTGGACTTCAGCATGCAGGGTAAGCTATGGAGTCTAACAATTACAATGGACACCCTGCACCCTGCTGTACGCAAACATTCATGCCTGCATCTATGCATTATTTATATATGTTGAAGCAGCACGAAGCATCGCCATGGGTGCGCAAGTCAAATGGCAAAAGCCAAGCTGCATCGTTGACTTTTGCTGGATGCTGCAGCTGATGTGCAGTCCATGCCCTATCCCTCATGATGCCAATCGCAGAATCGCTAGTACCTTCCAGTCATTCACCACTTCCTTTTCACGACTGCCCATACACTGCATCACCACCATTCCACCATACATCACACTGAGTATCACCCCTGATGGTCACCCATGCCTCCCAATACATGATCGCAGACGCCCTACAGAAGTTTGCGACTGCCCGCAAGGACCTGTTGGATCCGCTCTTCATGGATACGTACATGGCCCATGCCACACGCAACTCGGCATGGCTGGCAAACACGGCGCCCCAGCTGTGCGCATGGCTGTCCAAGTAGCTTACAAGCTCAGTACTTGAGCACAGCTCTGAAGGACTCACGGCCCTCCGTTGGCTGCAAACAATTGCTGTACTGAGGAGTACAGCCCAAGTGCAGAGCCCACGACTGCCACGAGCACACCAACCCAGCACACCGGCTGTTCCCAAGAAGGCAAGGCTGGTACAAGGAAGAGAGTGAACAGGCTGGGTAGGCCAATGAGAGAAAAGAAATCCCCAGATGCACTGATCACAGCGCACACAATAGAGAAGAAGGGGAATGTGAGTGATGCTGCAGATGAGAGCGCGATGCCTGCGCACGTGAGCGCAAGCCATACCAGGCGCTGGGTGTTGGGGCTTGCGCGCACGATGGGTACCCTCGCTGTGTTCGCAGCATCTATGGCTGAACTGCAAGTCGCACAGCGACTGTTAACAGTGTGGGTGCTGTTGGCAGTGTGTGTGCTGTGCTGGGTTGCTGCGCAGTGCCCAATGTCTGTTCCTTGTGGTGTGCCATCACTGTGACATTCCTTGGCCGGCTCAGGTGCTGTATGGTGCACCACTGGCATGTAGGAGGGTGCAAACAGCTCAAGAAACGACGCTGCCCACACGTTGATGTTGATCTGCACGTGCCACGGATGTATGAACACACACGTCGAATTGCAGCACTGCAGTATAAGCTGCGCAGAACTATGTGATGATGATGACAGATGCAGCTGACAGAGTCTGTTATGAACTCCTGATCAGATCGTGCTCATGTGGAACGTGCCAGCAAAGCCCACGGACCTGGTATGCAAACACACAGTGCGCCAGCAGGCCCACATTCATGGCCACAGTCCACGTGTCCTGCTGCAGTAGGGAGGTCAACGGCCGTGACAGATCCACGCTGTCGCCCAGTGCCATATAGCCCTGCAGAGATGCCACGCACGTGGATGTCAACTGATTCTGATCAAAGCTTTTGAGTCCAGGAGCTGCCCTGCTGTACTTATCCAGGGAAACCCCTCGGTTGCAATCCTTGTTGATGCTACCACTGATTCCCTCAACACACAACCTGACTTGAATCCAGCGCTTCTGCGCCCAACCCTGCGGCCTTCAATTATGAGCTTTGCGCAGCAGAACAGGCACTCACCACAACTGCAACCAGCACATAGAAGGCCGTCATAAAGGTGACCTGCATTGCAAGTGCGGAAGTCACTGTGTCGAGCGCATATATGCTTACTCGCATGGCGGATGGCGTACAAGTGGCCAGATGCGATGGCCAGCGCGCGGATGCAGCAGTCACAGGCAGCGGGGGGTGGGGTGCGGGGTGGGCGCAAAACGCGGTGGCGCACGGAACACTCACCGCCACAGAAGAAGCGCGGACGAAATGGGAGCGCTCTCGCATGGAGAGGATGTAGCGCCACCAGTTTGGTTGCCCACTGTAACAGAACAACAGGTCCATCACACCTACCAAGGCGACCTGTGGCATTTTGGAATCGTATGCAAGGCGGGTTGAAAGCGTGGGGCAAAAGTGTGTTCTGGCGTCCGCAGAACAGTTTGATAGCGCAGCATGGTTGTCGCCTTTCACAGTTTCAGGTCATAGCCAGGTAGAGCAGCATACCATTGCAGGTCATAGCCAGGTGTGGCTGTGTGTCCATTAGGCTGATACTCACATTCCAGTTTTTGCCGCCCGCTGCGTGTGTGGGGGGTGGAGCCAGACCTTCAACCTGTTGCCCATACACCAAAAGGCCAAGTTTGCCCACAACCACGAGCACAGACAGGATCATGCCCAGGGTGCCAACAACGCTGACCAGCGCCACGTCCTCCATATGTTGGAACTGCGGCAGAGCAACGCAGCAAATGAGGGTGATCTGGTCGTGTTCGCAGGCAAATCATTGCATGTGTGCCAGCAGTTGCACCCGAATGCCCAGTGCATGGCCTGCTTGGACACGCTAAAACCTTCGCGCTAAAACCTCCGCGACACTCAGTCGCTTGCACCTGTTGTGACATACCTGGGCCAGAGGGAGTATGAGAGCTGCCACAATGATGTTTGCTAGTAGTGGTTTCAACTCATACATGTAGAACACCTGTCCCCAAAGCAGCAGCAGGCACGCCAAGGCAAGCGATCTTGCAGGAGAGAGGAGCAGTACAATCTGTAGTATGAAAGCTCAGATGCGCAGATTGTCCACCATGCATGTGCCTGACACCTGTAATTGATTACGATGAATCAATGCCAATGTGTCAAGCACAAAAGCAGTCAAGTCAGGCCACCAGCCGCTGCACAGCCAGCAGGCATGCCATGCGCGCCTGCATCAGCGCCTCTGCACAGGTTATCTGAAAGATGACAGGGGCCAGAGCAATGGTGATGTACATGGTACTCCACACAAGTGCTTGCCCAGTGCGTCCCAGAGCCCGTGCTGCCACTTGGTCAAACATGGTTGCATCCGGCACGGCAATGGTCAACCGCTGGTACAGGCGCGCCGAGTAGAGCGTGAGCAGGCAGAAGCTAGCGAGCAGAGCAGCAGCCACCACGTAGCCTAGACGTGCAAATGTCTGTGTGTGTGCAGCACAGAAACGTGTGGTCCTTTTCCTGCAGATCCCCATGTGAATGCAGATGTGAATGATGCAAAAAAATCACATGCAAGCACCCTCCCCCATGTGAAGGCCACGCGGACCTGAGGTAGGCTGAGCTGACCCACTCCAAACATGTCGCCGACTTGGACCTGCGATGCAGCAAGACGTGTGCGGGGGCAATGGCGAATGAATGGAGAAAGGCACCCTTCGTGCAGCAGTCCACCGCGTTGAGGTCAGTGCACATCGCAAACGCACGCATGATGTCAGGAGCCAGGTTGCCCGCCCAGCTGTAACGAGGGCTGGTAGTACAGATCCCGCCTCCACATCTGCAGGCAAATACTGCAATATAAGCGCATATATAAATGCACCTTGAGGAATACCTGTAGCTCACCGAGCAGGGGCTCTCGAGCGAAGTCCATTCTGTTCGTGGCTGTAATATGTGGCTGCGCAGCTTTAATAGCTCATTATGTCCAGTCTTGTGATGCCACACACCAACAAACGCTCACTACGTGCCGTGTACTGCATCGTCACATCTGGTACAGTGTTATTTGACAAGCCGGTGGCTTTCCCGCTGTACAGTCGCACCCCATTTGCTTGCGTGCGGTACCAGCAGTCATGGCGTGGCTAGCTGCATGGGGCCATGGATCACTGCTGCATGCAGTGCAGGAGGCGCAGCTGTATGTTGACAGCAAACACTTTGTGTAAGTCGCAGGCGTCAATGATCTCTACTGTGGTGGCATGTTACGTCTCATGCTGTATGGGCTGGCTCTGATGCATACCGTTGTTGCATGCAGGGATATGCCACTGAAGGCAGGGCGCGCCCCAAGCCAGCTACTTCAGGCCTGGCGGCAGATGGTGCAGCAAGCTGGCAGTAGCCAGGCAATCAGCAAGCAGGACCTGCAGGGGCTTGTCGATGATTACTTTGATGCCCCTGGCAGGTGAGGCGTCGTTGATGTCTGCCAGGCACGCAACCCCAGCCACCATGGCATGCCTGATGCCATGGTGTCAGCACCATGAGCATGCATGCCAGATGCCTCCACTGCTAGCTGTACCACGCCTGAGCTTTTCTTTGCCTGCAATTGCTCCTGCTTGTGCTCTGTGACCATTGCGAAGCGACCTAGTGCAGGTGTTGGCGCAAGACCAACAGCAGCTTCCTGCATGGCTCCAGGGCATGCCAGATGCAGCTGCGCGTGCATTCGGTGCGCATGTGTTCTCACTTTGGCCCATCTTACACCGCAAGGTGCGGTCAGGGTGGTCCCGCCTGCCAGCGTGTCATGATGCCCGGCAAAGCTGGTTCTCACCGTTCATATGTGCTTCTAAATAACTTTGCGTGACAGGTTTCTGATAGCGTGCTGCAGCACCCAGAGCGACACAGCTTAATGCCGCTACAGCGGCCGTTCGTGGTGCCTGGGGATCGATTCAGGGAATGCTACTACTGGGACAGGTGGGTGCTCAGGTGCTGTGGTTGGTTTGCACATGCTGGGAGCCATCATCACACACACAACCCTGACCTGCTGCAGGCTGAGTCGCTGAAGAGTGCCAACGCCATTCAAGTTTGCCCACGCAGTTGTTTGCGGTGCATGCACTCCTGCGCAGCTACTGGGTGGTCCGTGGGCTGCTGGCGTGTGGGCTGCGTGACATTGCACGTGACATCACAGAGAACCTGCTGTCTCTAGTGGATGCAGTGGGCCATGTGCCAAATGGAGCACGCACATACTACACCAACCGCAGCCAGCCTCCCCTCCTCTCAGCCATGGTCATGACAGTGGCAGGGGCTCGAACAGCTGGTCCGACCAGCGGGCCAGCATCATCAACCTCTGTCCCGACAACAACCCACGGATTCAGCACCGGTATTGATGTGGCATTCCTGCAGGCTGCCTTGCCACGGTTGGTGGCAACTTGGCGCTACTGGCTTGCAGCACCCAAGGCTGTTCGCGTCCGTGCAGCTGGTGGTGCAGCCAACCAGCCAGATGCAGCAGCAGGCCAGGTCTTTACTATGGCGCGCTACCATGCAGCGATGGAACAGCCACGGCCAGAATCCTACCGAGAGGACTTTGAGTTGGCAGCAACAAATGCAGGGGATACAAGCAGTACAGCCTCACCTGCACTGTACCGTGAACTGGCCAGCGCAGCAGAGTCAGGCTGGGATTTCTCGTCGAGATGGATGGTGCAGGAGCAGGCAGAGGGTCAGCCAGCAGACAGCATGCAGGTGTGCGCTGGTGACCTGCAAGGAGCAGCAGGCCTGCGCCGGACACAAACAACACGGGTGAGCCTGCGTTGGGTGTCATGTGTCATCACAATCCACATGCATGTGCACTGTGACACAACCGAGCAGTGTAGCTATGTTATGATTTGCTTGCGCACGAAGTCATGCCTATTTTGACCATGCTTCTGATCGCTCATGCCTCAGGTGGTGCCTGCTGATCTCAACGCATTCCTATTGATGACGGCACGGGACATCACAACAGCTGCCCGCATCGTAGGAGACTCCGCAATAGAGCAGGAGTTCAATGTGTATGCTGCAGGTGGGAACTCCCACATATGCATTCTGTCCTTGCATCATCGCTGTCTGTACGGAATGCCAGCAGGAGCACGCAAAATCGTGATCTGGATTGGAGCCACATGCTTCGAATGGGGGCGTCTGTGCATAGCATGAATGCAGAGCTACATGACGCCATCCACAACTTGATGTGGTGTGAGGAGCATGGCTGCTGGCACGACCTGCTGCTGCCGGATACGTCAGGCAACGGGGCTGAATCACCGGGCCAGGCGGCTGTTCAGGGCGTACAGCAACTGCACCGGCCCCTGGCATCCAACTGGGTGCCGTTGTGGGCTGGGGCAGCACTGCACGGATCCACTCAAGCGGCAGCGGCAGTGGCCGGGCTGCAACGATCAGGGCTCATTTGCGCAGGAGGTGCGTTCCTCGTCTCCAGGGTCTGGTTGTCATGCCACTGCTGGTGGTGTCTATTTAGCTGTTACCCTGTTTCAAGTCCTGCTTACATTTCGCGGCTGCAGGGGTTCTGACCTCATCGATGGACACCGGCCAGCAGTGGGTAAGCATGGCTCCACGTTTACTGGCGTGTTTTGTCGTACCGGTGTGCTGACCTGTGTACACATTCAGTTTGGAAGGCTATAGCGCTGTACCCGCTGGAATGCATGCTGTGCCTGTTCACAGGTTAACAACCCCCTGCTGTGCAGGACGCGCCCAATGCGTGGCCACCTTTACAGCACATGATCATTGAAGGCCTGGCTGAGTCAGGGGATCCATCTGGGCAGGGTGCAGCACAGAATCTGGCATGCCTGTGGCTGCGCAGCAACATGGATGTGTTGGGTGTCACGGTGAGCAAAGGTGGCTGGGGCCCTGCACCCATGCTGCCCAGTTCACGCAAAGCTCTGGCCATGCTGGGTTGCATCAGCGTACAGTGGCTCCTGCATATGTTGCAGGATCGGCTTGATGCTTGAGACTCCACCGCTTTAGCCCACTTCTGTTACCAGGACCAAATCCGCCTGCATCAACTTGTCACCACATTACAGGGCCATATGCATGAGAAGTACAACGCACTGGAGCCTGGAACGTATGGTGGCGGCGGAGAGTACACGCCCCAGGTGATTGCCTGGCACTTTCCCTGCATAACCCACCCAGATGCGAGCCTTCCAGTTTGCGGATACACTCATTCGTTGTACGGCAATTGATGGTGTTATGCAGGTGGGCTTTGGCTGGACAAACGGTGTGGTGCTGGACTTACTGCACCAGGGCTACAGACCATGAGCACGCTGTTGTCTTCTGCGGGATTGAGGGACAGCAGGGTTTCGGGGTCACCAGAAGGGCCGGTAGGTTGAGCGCGTCAAACGTTTGTTTCATTCAGCAACTTTGCTCAGAGTAACGCAAAGCAAAACATGGTCCAGTAGTTGCCTGATCCAACGGCTCCATGCTGTTGCCGCCAGGCCAGTATGTGAGGCAGAAAGTGCATGCATGCCAAGCACATGTGGCTGCTGTTGCATGATGCAGATCTGATGCGTTCTCTTGCTGACCCATTGACATAGCATCGCTGGCACCTTAGAGTCTGAAGCACATTTAGAATCTGAAGTGCATACTTTCCATCTGTTCTGACGTTGAGAGGGTGCACTGCATGCTGTGAGGTACAATGCTGGCAGCAGAAACGGTAACCACCACAGTACCAGGAAAAGAGTATCGATGACGAAAGGAAGCGAAATTCTGCAAACGTGTTTAAGACACAGTTTGCGTATCACAGGCCACATTGCAGCGGGGTGCTGTGTGTCCTGGAGTCAGCAGGCTAGTGCGCGATGGACCCCGAGCAACTACATGCCCCGTTAATTGTCACAAGAGAGGATGCGGCTGAGAGGGAAAGTGGAGGCACAGAGGTGGACTCTCCAACAAGTTCGAGTGGAAGGGCAAATCTGGTTGGCGTTCCTGGTGGCATCAGTAAGTACGAGTTAACCATGTTGTGCTTAAACAGGCGTAAAAAATGGTTTCGTTCATGGCCGTGCTTTTGGAAGGCTCGTAGCAGGCAGCTCTCAGCTTTGCGATACATGACAATGCTTGTTTGAGATGCCGGAGCATCGTGCTTTGTTGGAAAGCTGACTGTGCATGACGCACATGAACCACGCGCATGCAACAGCTGCTGTTGTGGCAGCGCCCATGCTGATGCCTGCGGCCCCCTTGCTTCCTGTATGTTCTACAGACAATCTTGTCAAGTGCGTCCTGGGAGCCGGCCTTCTGTCAATACCCCGTGCGTTCAGCTTGTTGGGCGCCGGCGCTGGAACCCTGCTGATGGCATTTGTTTCGACATGGACTGCACTGACCATCAACCAGGGGCTGGTGGATGCGTCCACACACCAAGTAACAGGCGGGCTATTCCTCGCAACATATGCAGAGCTGGTGAGTCAACTGCAGCTCGTGCACATCCGAGGCTCGTGCACATTACAAGGTGCATGGTGCCAGCAGTAACACTGCCCGATCACTGCAAACACGCAGGTGTCATACATTTGCCTCCACATCAGGGGGCATTCTTCTGCATCTTAGCTCCACCTCACTTAACATTCATTGCTGGCACTCAACAGGTGCACTACTGGACAAATGCACGGCTGGAGTGGTGGCTCAGCTTCCTCATGGCTGTTGGCTCCTTGGGGTTCATGTGCTCGTACCTGGATATCATCGCTGACATTCTGCTGGGCTCTGGCAAGAACCCAGGAATCATTACAGGCCCGGTGCAGCACCTGTGCGGCTGCAGTGTTTTTGCGGCCGGCATGCCCTCGACTGTGCAGGTTGGCGCATTCCATCGCACCGAAGCTGCATTGCTTTTGTCTTATTATGTGCCCTGTACAACATGGGTATTGTACACAGCAAATCACGTGGCCGCTGGATAACCCTTAGGATACGTGCTGGCATGAGCACAACTGTTAACACGCCTCCTCGGTGTGCTTGTCGCGCGGATCGGTACGCCTGCAGGTTGATGATCTGGACCCGGCATGGTCCTGGCTGCTGGACCGGCGTGTCATCTTATTCCTTATCCTGTGCATCCTGCTGCCGCTGTGCTTGCGGCGCAGCATGGCAAGCCTGGGCACAGTGGCCGCCATCGGCCTGTTCTCTTTAGCAACCTTCCTGTTCACCCTCATGTGGCTTGCTGGTGCAGCGCTGCAGCAAGGCGCAGCGCACCCGCTGCGGTGGCAGCCAGACATTGATGGGCTTGGGGGCTGCGGAACGCATGGGGCACTGAACGCCTTTGGAGTACTGAGCGTGCTGCTCACAGCTAATGGCTGCCACCAGGTGCGCAGGGCATGCGGCAAAATGCTGGCAGCAGTACGCCTGCACGGTCGCATGCTTGATGCTGTTGGCACGAGGTGCACCTCGCATCATGCGCTGGAACCCACCGCCTGACCTGCTTTGCCTCTTCCTTGCCTGCCGTGCGCAGAACATGCACCCGCTGATGGACATCGTGCATCCGTATACTACCCGCCGCGTCAAGACCATTGTCATCAGCACTATGTGCATCACTGGATTCTACTACTGGTTTGTTTCTGTATGTGCGTGGCTCGTTTTTGGAACCAGTATTGAGGATGACATCCTGACCAACCTCAGCGTTACTGCGATGCAACCCTTGATCGGCGCGTGGTCCGCAGCTATGGTAGGTGGTGGCCGTTGAACTTCATGGCTGGCTTGGCATGGCCAAGGGAAGGGGGGTGTATGTGCTGTTTCATGCAACAGCTAACTATTATCTGCTTAACCCTTCGGCGCCCTGGTTGTTCGTCACGCACAGGCCAGCTACACGGTGCGGCTAGGCTATCTGGTGTCCATCGTGGGCAGTGCAGTGCTCACCATGTTCCCCCTCAGGACAGCCTTGGCGGACCTCATCTTGCCCATGCTGCCACCCAGCCGCCAGTTCACCCCAGAAAAGATTTTCACGCCCCTGACGTTGGGGGTCCTGGCATTTGCCTTCTTCATGGCAGTAGCTATCCCCAGCATTTGGATCGTGATCAGCCTGGTAGGATCAGTGAGCGCCACGGGTGTGGGCTTTATATTCCCGTCCTTGATGATTTGGCAGTACCAAACAGGGCCGAATGGGAAGGGTTGGAGGGCATTCGCTGCCTTCACAATGGCCATGGGTTTCCTCATCTTCCTCGATGGGTTCATCACCCTCTACTTCAAGACACAGGCAGTCTCTGCGGGCGATGGCGATGCTGTCCTGCGCACTGGGCATTCCCTGATCAGCCTGTTCCTCCCAACAGACTGAACTGGATGTCTGAATGCTGGATGCTGGACACTGCTGCGCACAGGATATGGAAGCAGGGCATGATTTCATGAGCAGTGGGGCAGCGGTTGTATCATATGCTCCTGCGTTGATTCTTTTGCCATTCAATGCCGGATTTACAGAATTTGATGCTATTTTGATCTGTATTTTGATCAGTCATTCGGTCGTCCGGCTTTTGCGTCAAGGCTATGTCGTTTGCTTTCCAGCAAGCATGTCTGATTAACTAGCCATGAATGAGTTGATCGTATCCTACATATGATCGCATGAATCAAAATCGCTTTCCAGGACATACCCCGGCATACCCTGCGGTTCGTGTACACTGTGAACACAAAACAAAATTGATCGAAGACACATCCAATGCCAGACGCACACAATGCATTGCAACATTTGCAAGCACACAGATTGGAAGGAAATACATCTGGAATCACGTGCTGCTCTAAATCAGAGCGGCCCTGGTGCAACAGCCAAGCGTGCCATCAAAGCAGCAATACAACCAGCATGTGAGATGCAGTGTGCGCACACGGTAGTTGACAATTCAGCTGGTGACAGTTCTCAACAGTTTTAGATCTCAGCATGGGATGTCTCAATCGTCAAGGTCACTGTCCACCCCTGCATCCTGCAAGAGCTTGGCCTGCTTGCGGTGGTTGTTGACGTACCTGCAGGTGACCACATACACAGGTTAGGCAGCTTCCCGCGTTCCATGCCCATAAACCCTCATGCCCAAAAGACATCACACAACGTACGTGAAGAGAGCAAGTACACAGGATCCCGTCTCGTTCATACCAGTACTCGAACTCGGCGTAGCTGACCTCCCCGCTGCCGTCCTTGTCAATCTCTTTGAACATATTCATAGCCTCGGTTTCATCAAACCCTGCAGTAGCAACACAAGCAGCCCCGAGATATGCTATCACTTATCAGCCATGGCACCAACAGGCTTGCAGGACACACAGCAAGGAATACTGGCAGCCCTGCAACAAGACGGTGAAGACAATCTTCTGATTGATGCGACAGCATGGATCCTCGACCTGACTGTCTCACAATACATGGGTTCCCCTTCTGCCTTGGCGTGCTAACAGCATACTGCCAAGCAAGATGAGGAACAAATGCCATGCACATGGTGCAACCATGTGTACTGTGTGTGAGCGTTGGCAAAGCTCCGCACCGATGAGCGCAAGCGCATGTGTGAACTCATCAAAGTCCAAGGTCCCTGAGCGATTGTCGTCGTAGATCTGGAAAATCTCTCTAATCTCATGCATCAGGTCGTCATCGGGCTTTGAGTGTGGCACAAACCCCTACGTGCAGTGGTTTGACAAACATCGCCTCAGAGTCGCTGGGCTTTGCGGGCTGAAGCCTAAGCTGTGCTCCAGTATTGAGAACGCAGGAGGCAAAGGCGATCAAACCATGCCGATGGAGTCACGGCCACTGCAGCTGCAACACAGCCCTGTGGGAATGCGTAATACAGCATGCTGTAAACACGTGTGGGGACTTGGGAGGATGGGAGCGCCCTGCACCTGGCCATGTGCAGGCTGCACCACTGTGTGGGTGTGCATGTGCCCTGCTCACCTGTGGACGCGCCATGCGCAGTAGGATACGGACGTCCTCCTGAGATGCCTCAGGGAAGATGCTCTCCAGCAACTCCTTGAATGAGATCCTGCCATCTTTATTCCGGTCTAGGGAGTAAAAGATTGACGTGGCCATGGAAGTGACATGCGCTTGGTTGCGCTTGATGTACCTGCAGCGCGATGCAGGCATGTGCAACTGTGCAGATGTGGCTTCATGTCAGCCGGAGAGCTGGGAGTGTCAGGTTAAGACATACCAGGTGGCTGCTCCTGTTAGCTGGTCCAACCTCCCCTCTGCATGGCTGAGTACTGCGCACCGCTTGAACTCAGCCAGAGATACGTAGCCGTCCCCGTCTGCGTCCACCTCTTGATACAGTTTCCAAAGCCGGCTCATGGACCGCCGCCTCACAACCTGCAGCCCAGGAGCGGTGCCTCATGTTGCTGTCCATGCCGATGGTGTTGACGGGTAGCAGGTGGAGGCAGGCCGAGGCAACATCGAGACATTGGCAGGAGCAAGGAGGGTGGCCCGCACCTGCATCGAAAACGCCTTGGTGCCACTACGCTTGTTCATGCCAGACGAGCCGTGGACCACATAATTGTCTGGGATCTGTGAGTGTAAACGTGCAACTGCCCGTGGGAGTGTGCATTTGTCGGACGGTTTCCCCGTTGTGGCCACGTGTGTGCTACGTTGCAGAGCAGCAAGCTGTACTGTGCTGCCAGCCCATGTGCCTGCGCCAGCAAGCTAGCTGATTGTCCACGCACCGCACGGTTCATGCGCTCATCCCATGCCAAGTCCTTGGTTAGGACCTCGCGGCACTTTCGAATGATCTCGACAAACTCTTCCCGCCCCAGCTCTCCGTCTCCATTCACATCTATTTTCTTGAACAGCTTGTCCACCGTCTTTTGGCTGATGCCAGCCTGAGAAAACCCGTGCATTGGTGTCAGGAAAAGTGGGTGCGATGCCATGCTAGGTGTAGACATGCCTGGTCGCATGCATGCTACATTCTGCTGACCATGCAAGCCAGCACTGATTCGCACCTCAGAGTTCATCACGAGGAAAGCATATAAGTCCTTTCGCGTTATGACTTCTCCACCGCCTGAGGGCGCAAGGCAGCACAGTCGTCGGGGATGCTTGGACGCGGTCCAACAAAACCCACGCCTCAGCGTGCACAGGTTGGTCTCACCTCCATCATCCTGCACTGCCTCGGTAACTGTGTGGAATATTTTTGCTGCTGCCTCCTCCAGCTGGTCTGCCTTGGGAACGGAGCCACGGCCCCCAAACAGCGTGATGAGCGCCTTTCGGATGGCAGCCATCAAAACTACGGGCAATGCACTAAGCAGGGTTCCACATCGTTCTGTCGGATGAGGAACAAGGGTCAAACCCGCCACTTGCAGACTCCAATCATTTTATCAAGGCGTCTCCTTGGCTAAAACCCTCTTTGTCCTGAGTGGCCCGTTCACTCCTTCATCACCCTCCCGTTTGTTCGTTTTGTAGGGGTGCAAGGAACAATGCTATTCGTCCTTTTGTCGCAATGCTATAATTGTAGGAAACCTGGATGGCCACATCTGGTTAGAATGGTTGAGTAGGGTTCCCTGGTTTAATGGGGAGGACAGACAGACGCCGTGATGGACAAGCAAACAAGAAGAAGGAGAAGAAGAAGAAGCATGCTCCCAGCAAGGTAGATCCGCATGTGACAGCCGCTGTGTCCATGCGTGCGTAATGGAACTGCGGGCCATGCGCGAGCACGCATGCTGCCCTCTGCGCACCTCAACCAACAGGAGCCTAGTGATGAAGGCTTTGAGGAGTTGGAAGAGGAAGACATCAACTCACTGCTCGAGGCGGCGGCGCGGCTGCAGGAGCAGACGGGCGAGCAATTGCTGAGCTGCAAGGACAAGCATGCGATCCTCATCGGCGGTGCGTGCGCATGTTGCAAGCCTGCAACGGAGTGTTGCTCGGTGGCGTGTCGCTGGATGGGTCAACATTGATCACATGACAGCTGTGTGTTGTGTGCGATAACACATGACAGCTCTGCATGCCCCATGTCTCAACACCGTCACGCGCCAATCTTCACATGCTGGCCCCCCTGGGCATATGCACATGGCTGCTGTGCAGGGCATCACGCAAATGTCCGGGTCGTCTACGTGCGCTGCCTGTGCTCGTCGTGCAAGGAGCGCAAAAAGCAGGCCATCATGTCCTTGGTAGGATCTGTGGTCACGAAGCTGGCTGCATGCAAGGCTCTTCTCAAGGATTGTCTGTGCACGCGTGCAATGCATTGAAGAGTGAACACACATGCACTGCAACAGTGCGCCTTCCTGCCCTGCCTACTTGTTATCTTTTTGCGCAGCTGGAATTCTACATTCATGCAACACGGCTAAAGGACAAGTACCCAGATGCGGATGAATTGGGGGAGCCAGGTCCCCACCTGCTGCCGCATGACGTTCAGATCTACAAGGCAGTGAAGATGGTGCAAGGTGTAGGCAAGCAGGCAGGCACAGACAACGGCGATGCGACCGCGTCAGGCAGCAGCAGGCAAGATGTGGTATCCCTGCGCGATGCAGCCCTGAGGCTGCTACAGCAGCAGGGCGCAGAAAAGCTGATGAACCGCGATGTACAGGTGAGCGCTTGCGTCTGCCGCCTGCTCACCGCGGCTGCATACCCCACAATGTGTGCACATGCAGCTGACGGGTGCCTGGCTTTTGTTCTTCATCTTGACGTCTATCGTGTTGCACGTGCTGAGTTTTGATAACTGGCATCGTCACAGGTGTGGTGGTGGGGCGAGCAAGCATGGTACAGCGGCCGCATCTCAGCAGTCTATCCAAAGGATGGCACGCTCAAGGTGCGCCCATCAGCTCAACGCTGGTGATGCTTGGTTTTGCAGCTATGACTGGCGTGGTTGTGCAGGGTGGGGCTTGTTGTGGACCAAGATCTCAATCATGAATCCCGCATGTGCTGTGCCTTCCATGCTGCAGGTAGCTTACGATGATGGTGAGAAGGGGCTACTTGTGCTGGGCATCAACTTCCTGCACTGGGACAAGGTGGCGGCGAAGGCAACAGAGGCGGTCAAGGCATTACCAAAGCGTCTGCCCCCATCACAAGGTTCTGGTGCACAGGTGGAGCCAGCTGCTGAGGCACAGCCGGTTGCGTCTTCCAAACCCGATGCATCCTCACAGCCTGACACGGCAACCACCAAGGCAGGGTCAGCCACACGCTTAGCCAGGCAGGCCGACACACACCCCGCACCAAAAGCTGGCAAGCAACACAAGCCAGATGCTACTTCAAAACCTCTGGCTGCACCAAAGCCCTTGAGGGACGCTGAGCCGTCAGGCAACCAGCCTGCAGGGCCCAAGCCAGCTGTGGCAGCCACCAAGCCAGCCGGTGCACCTGCACCAAAGCCCTTGAGGGACGCTGAGCCGTCAGGCAACCAGCCTGCAGGGCCCAAGCCAGCTGTGGCAGCCACCAAGCCAGCCGGTGCACCTGCACCAAAAGTCCCGAGGGAAGCTGAGCCATCAGGCAACCAGCCTGCAGGCCCCAAGCCAGCTGTGGCAGCCACCAAGCCAGCCGGTGCAGCTGTAGCAAAGCCACACAGTAAAACGCTGTCATCTGGCGTGCTGCATGCAGCTGCCAAGCATCAGGCACCAACAGGGCCAACAGGCAAGGCAGGCAAGCTGCAGGCAGCATTGTTGGAACTTTCTGATGCTTTTCAGCTGCGGCTGGAAGCGACGCAGCCACCACCCAAGCCATCACCAGGGGCGACCCTGATACAGACGGATGCACCTGGAAGCAGCTCCCGAGCTACATCGCAGAAGGGTATCGCAGAGCTGAAGCAAGGAGCACCGACTGGCCAACAGCCTGAGAGGTCCAAGGGGCCAGCACTGCCAGCAATCAAGGACAAAGGACCGGGAGCGAGCAAGAAGATTCTCACGGCCGAGAAACGGCCGCCATCAAGCGGTGCGCCTGCGGCTGGTGCTGGCATGTCTGCTGAGCGCCCTGCCAAGGTGCCCAAGCTGAGCAGCCATGACGAGCGCAGTATTCAGGATGACAGTGGTGCTGCTGTTGGTGGCCGTGGATTGATCCCTCTGGGGCCTGTGATGATTAAGCGCAAAAAAAAGAAGAGGGCAGCCATGGATGGTGCGGCTCCCATGCTGGCTACAACAAAGGAGTCCTCATCGGGTATGAAGAGCCCGCATGGTGCCGACAACGATGCAGCAGCGGCAGCAGCTGCAGCAGGGGTGCCTACAGACCAGCCAGAAGAGCCTGCGCGGAAAAAGCCCAGGGCTGATGGCGCTGGCAAGGTTGATGGAGGCCAGGCTGCTAGGGCACCAGCAGCAACGGCACTTGCGGAGCTGCAGGGGGCTGTTGTGCTGGAGGTGCCGCACACAGCAGCAGCATTGGCACAACCAGCAGGGCCCAGCTGGAATCTCAGTACGTCAGATGCCACAGCCAAGGATGACAAGGAGGAGGCCCACCGGGAGAATGCGCAACCGCAGCGCCAGGAGCAGCCATGGTCTCCAGCCATTCGTCGTGTGAGCCCAAAGCAAGTGAGCCTAAAGCATGTGAGCTCAAAGCATGGTCGAGGGGGGAAATCGATGCCACGGGGTGGCGCCCGTGTCGCATACGTGCGGCAGGCCAGCAGCAGCAGCAGCAGCAGCAGCAGCAGCAGCAGCAGCAACGAGGATGAAGACGGCGAAGGAGCAGCAAAGGCTGGGGCGCCAGACGGCGGAGCTGCTCCTCTGGCTGCTGCAGCTGCCACTGCTGATAACGGTGCTGCATCAGAGCAAGCAAGCCCAACGGCAGCGGCTGCGTCAATGGCGAGTGACAGTGAACCCTCTGGAGTCGCAGGTTCAGCTGCAGGAGCTGCACAGAAGCAGGTTGCCTTGGGAGCAGGAGGAGCAGATGGGAGCCCGTCACCAGCCGCAGGTGCAGGCAGTGCGCAGGCGGCAGGTCCTCCCAGCCCCAGCGGATGCAATGCCAGCATTTTGGGAACTGTTTCGGATACAGTGGCACGCGTGTCAGGGCAAGGACCAGCACAGCAGAGCGGGCCTTTGGATCCTGGACCTTCACAGGCCAGCATGCAGGCGCCGGCTGGGACAGCTGCAGCCCCCAGCCAGGGGGCTGAGGGCGCAGCACGAGCACCAACAATGAGCCAGCCGGGGCCAGAATCAGCATTAGCAGTCGCAGCTGGCCTGGTCGTTTCAGCGGCAACTCCCTTGGCTGCCGAGCCACAGACGCAATCAACGCCAAAGGAATTGCCGGCCAAGGATGCTAATGCCATCAGCGATGGCAAGCAACCAGGAGCTGAGCAACTCCAGGCAGCCAACTGCCCAGCACCAGACACGGAGCCAGGGACAACTGCTCAGCAGGAAGACAGTAGGCCGCGGTCGGCTGCGCAAGCCTCTCCATTTGGTGCACATGCTGCAGGCTTGGAGGAATATGCAATGGAGGATGTGCCTCTGGCAAAACGCAAGGCGCGCAGGCAGCAAGCTGATGGGCTGTTCAAGGAGCCCTCGACATTGGATCGCACTGCATCGAAGCCAACACCGGGTGCAAAGCTAGGCCCATTAGCATCGAATGCCAGTGCTCCAGCACCATCATTATCCGCACCCTCAGCAGCACTGCCATCAACTCCACAGAGTGGTGCAGCCACGCAGCAGGCAGCAGCTGGCACGTCAGGCATTAGCATCACACTGGGCTGCAACAAATGCCGGTATGTGATTGTTGGCTGTCGCGAGTGCCGCACACGCGCCGGGCAGCAGCATGGGGTGCCACTACCCTTGGACGCGCAGGGGCTGCATGAGTATGTGGAGCAGCATGGCATCAAGCTCCTGCGCCACAGCAAAGCCGTGGGCGTCTCCAGCCCCAAGACAAAAGTGTCCAAGGCCAGCAATGTGCTCCGAGGTGTTCCTGACACCTTTGATGCGCAGGCCGCACCTGCAGCACCGAGTGATGAGGCCGCTGAACAGGCCCAGATGGACGCAACCGGGCCAGCCGCAACAGAACCGCTACCACCACTGCCAGAAACAGCATCGGCGGTGGCAGCAACGTTGCCTGTGGCAGGCATGTCATCAGCAGCGGCGGCACGAGCGGACAGGGCAGCACCTCCAGATGATGCATCAGCTGGCAATACCGCCGCCACCAGCAGCAGGATCATGCTTGGCTGCCCCAAGTGCAGGTACAGCCTGTATGGTTGCCGGCCGTGTCGGAAGCAGGCGGTGTTGCAGCATGGGCTGCCACTGCCAGAGTACACAGCCCTGATCCCTTACGTAGCAGAGCATGGCATTGGGCTGCAATGGCACCCCAAGTCTGGTGCTGACCAGTCACTGCTCAGGGGACGGTCGGGGGCTGAACCTGGCGCAGCTGATGATGCGCCCTCTGCCTCACAGCCGGCAGAAGATGGCGCTGCCGCAGCGCAGGGGCATGTTGCCCCTGACTTAGCCGTGGACCACAGTTCCGTTCCGTTGGCAGCCACAGCGTCGAAGCGGGGACAGCCAGCCTTAGCTGCACAAAGAGACACACCCGCCTCTCCAGCGGCTAGACCAGGGCGATCCACTGCTGTAGGGCGTCCCCAGGAGCTGATGCAGGCAGCTGCAGCAAAGGCAGCAAGCCCGCAGTGTGCAGCCACTGGCCGCCTGCCAGCTGCAGCAGCTGCCGCACAACATATTACCACGCAGGCTGCTCCATCAAGCGTGGGGGTGTCCCCAGTGCAGTGCGTCGCCAGCCCTGCAGCTCCGCCAGCAGCCGGTACACACTCACCTCCTGCAAGCTTGCAGCCGTCACCCTCAGCGCCAGCTTCAACGCAAGATGGGTCTGAGTGTGCTGCCGTGGAAGAGTTGGGTGGCCTGGACAACGTCAGCCCGGAGCTGCACCAGTTCTGGGGTGTGCTGGAGGATGTCATGTCTACGGCTGGAGCGGTAAGGCTCAAGTTGTGGGATGATTTAAGTGGGCCACGCTTCGTGCGCACGTTGCGCTGCGCACTGATTGCCCAAAGTGGTGTTCAAGCTCAAGAACCCAAGACCCAGCTGCAGATTCAGTCCCGTACCTTGCTCAACTCAGCAGGCTGTTAACATGCGTGCGCACTCTGTGTTCCCTGCTCCTTGCATGTAGGCTGGTCTGCAGGCCCATGTGGAGCCCCTTGTAAAGCGCATGCGTGCGGCTGCACGTGCTCATAACTTCCCAGCTGATGACCTTGGGCCAGCTCTGTGGCGTGCGGCGAAGCAGTCAGGTACCTACACATGCACCGTGCTACATTACACCATTGACGTGGAGGCACTGGCCACGGCTGGGAAGCAGGGCAGCGGTATCGGAGCCCAGCAGGCAGAGGCTGTGCAGCAGCTGTCGCGCAGCATGGGGCGGCTGGTGCTGCAAGCTGTGGGGCAAGATGCCCAGCTGCTCTCCATACTGTATGCAGGGGAGGCGCAGCAGCATCTTGGTCCTTGCACGCTGGGTCTGCTCAGTGTCATTGCGCAGACACAGCAGTTGCAGAAAGGCACAGCAGCACGGCCCGCCTCAGATGCTGGCGGCCTCAGCCGCTGCTGCATTGCATCGCAGCTGCTGGAGGGAGCAGACAACTTGGACCAGGCATCAGGCATGTCCCAGTGTGCTGTGCATGCCGAGGGGCTGCTTGACTTGCTGCTGGCAGCATCCCAGGAGGCACCGGACGAAATGGATGTACTGCTTCATGGGGCTGACGCAGAGGCTGTACAGCAGCGCATGCAGGCAAGGAAGGAGAAGCAGCTGCAGGCAGAAGAGGATGCTCGCTTAAGGCAGCTGGAGCAGGCTGCTCTGTTGCGGCGGAGCAGCTGCATTGTGCCGCCAGTCCAGCTGCCCATGCCCATGCCACAGCGTGCTGGCTCTGATGCGCGTGCTGCTAGCTCGCATGCCGCCAGCGGGCACGTGGCATGGTCTGGTAAAGCGCCCAGACCGAGGGAGCCGCCTGCACGACCAAACACCGTTGATGCAGATGGCGGTGCTGAGCAGCTGGCCAGGTCCAGCAGCAGTACTGAGAATGGGCGAGGCACAGCCAGCCAAGGAGCAGCCAGCCAGCTGACAGGGGCACCGGCTGCAAGCCATCAGCCATCTGGCGCACAGCCGGCAGCTACGCAGGATGCAGCTCACGAGCAGCTGCAGCTACGCATGCAGCAGGTTGCAATGCTGGACCAAGGCCTCGCAGCCATTCGCGGCTCACTTGGTGTTCAGCCTGCGGTCAACATAGCGCTCTCGGGTGTGCAACTGCAGCCAGCAACGGAGCAGGCTTTCCTTTTGTCAGATAGTTGCCCACGGCTCAAGCACATGCTCAACATTTGCATGATCGTGCTCAACGCCTTCTTCCACAACGTCAGCTTCGCTCTGGATGCAGCTGCACGCGTGTATGCACAGCATATGTGGATGGTGGCAGTTCAGCGGCTGAGCTATTGGGAGGGAGGGGGTCTGGCTGGCCAGGAGCTGGTAGGGATGGCAACCGCGCACCTGTCGCGGGCATGGGTGGCATGGCTGGCACATGATGCTCCTTTGGGTACGGATGCGTTTCTCGCGTTCCTGATGGCGCTGTGCTGCCCCTCGTGACAGACTAAAAGGATCATGGTTCATGATGTCATGAAGGTTGCACCGTCTGCTTGCGGGCAGCTGCAGCAGCATGTGTGTGGCTACCGAGCAGGTCATCAAGCAACAAGGGCGGTGGTGTCTGTCTTGGATGCGTTAACATGACGCATTCCTGCAGGTCACAGCCAGCCACAGGGAGGCCGCTCATGAATGAACGCAGGCGACGTACAGCACGGCATCACACCTCCCTCTCTTTCTCTCTCTCTCTCTTTCTCTCTCACACACACATAGTGTCACATTTGCCAGATCTAAGAACTTACCTTTCAAACACTCGCTGTGCTTGCTCGCTGTTTGTGAAACTGCTGTAACTGCATAGTGAAAGTGCATCAGGTGCTTTTGTGGCTGTATTGCTGTCCCCTCAGTTTGCCCAGCCTAGTATCATGACCTTCTCTTCCGTAAATGACAAAGCTGTGTGCATCAGATGCTTGCCGAGCTGACTTGCCTACTGCACGCCTGTGTCGTGTGGTGCAACAAGCGGGGTGCAGCCTCTGCAGTACCGCATTCCTGATTGCACTGCTGTGGCATGCAGGCAGGCGCCACCAGTGGCTGGTGTCTTGGCACATGTGCACACCCAATGCTTTGTTCGTGTAATGTATGCGTGATGGAGGTCACCAGGTCCACCGCCAGCCCAGCGGCTGCACTCACGGCAGGTGTGCAGCAGCTGGCCCATGCAAAAAATGTCAGATTCAAGCCGATCAGGGGCGATTAATGCAAGACACGATGCCATCTACCGTGTGCTCGGCAAGCAGCGGGCGCAATGCAATCATTGTGCGTTCTTTACATACTCACACAAAGTTGAGCGATGAACACAATGCAGTGTTCATCTCGACAATTGCAACCAACCACTTGCATTCTAGGCTCGATACAAATGGGGAAGCATGCAATCTTGTGATGACAATTTGGCCCACTAGGTTTTATTTGCTGAGCAGGTCTGATGGCGCTCGCTGCAGGAACGCTGACTCTAGTACTGTAAGTTTGTGACCCAGCAAACCTTTTTGCGTCAACTCCTCAGTTTCAACCCACCTTCCTTTCCTCCTGGGTGTGCCTACAGGGAGTATGCGACTGGCCTGAAAGATACCGAACTGTTTGGCAAGCAGGTGCGTGGGAGTGCTGAGCTGAAACTTTTGATGCCCTGGTACCAAACGTCGCCAAACCCCGCGAAAGCCATCGCAACAGAGAGCTGAGCTCGTAGACACACTGGATTGGGCAGCTCCTGGTTGCATGTTGCTGCACATTATCCCCATGCACTGCAAGCGCGGATGTGCCCAATGCAAGATGCCTGCATGTACCTCAACTCCACTGCTGTTATTTGCGCAGGACCCATACTGCACCCTTATCTGTGGACAGCAGACGGTCCGCAGCAAAACTGCCACAGATGGAGGTGCGTTAATGTTGGATGGTTGCCGCCTGGGTTGCCGCCTGTTACCTTCGATGTAACTGTGCCCATCCCTGCAGATGCATCTCTCGCTTTTCAAGAACTGCCCCGCTCTGGTGTCATTTGCTGCTTGCAGGCAAGAATCCCGTGTGGAACCAGACATTCAAATTCACCATCATGAATGAAAATGAGATTCAGGTATGGGGTCACAGCAGGCAGGTATGCTGCACATAATAACAGAATGCGCCATAGCCCCCCCTACACACCGTCGCCTGCAAATGTCACAGGTGACAATCAAGGATGAGGACGTGGGAAAGGATGACCTGATCGGCGCCTGCACCATCAGCCTCGCCGCTGCACGTGAGCGCGGCTCCGACAAGCAGCAGGTATCCGTGCGCACCAAAAGCAACGAGGCTCAGGGCAACCTGCATGTGTCTCTGACCTTTGACCGCAACACGCCCGGCGCTCATGGAGTTTATACGCCTTCTGCCCCGCCCTTTCCTGCGGGCTACGGGGCTCCACCTGCGGCAGGCTACCCACCCCCTGCTAGCTACCCGCAGCAGCCTGGCTACTTGCCAGCAGCTGGTGGTGCGCCTGCCCCTAGCTACCCTGGCTATCCACCAGCATACCCGCCTGCGGCTGGTGCCCCACCTGGGTACCCGCCACCTGCAGCCAGTGCCCCACCTGCTGGGTACCCCCCGCCTGCTGCCGGCACTCCCCCGGGCTACCCAGCCTACCCCCAGCCCGGCAATGCCCCGCCGGGCTACCCACCAGCAGGCGGAGCAGCCCCTGGGTATCCTCCAGCTGGGTACCTGCCCGCCCCTGCTGCGTATCCCCCACCAGCCGGCTATCCTGGCGCACCTGCTGGTTACCCAGCCCCCAACGCGTACCCTGCCCCTCATGGCGGCAGCCATATGCCTGCAGTGATGGTGCACGGCGGCACAGCGACCTCCTATCACGTTGGAGGTGAGTGAGGCAGCCGCATCACAAACCACTGCTTGCTCCGTAGTGTTAACCCACTGGTGGTCCGTACGCTTTGTCACAACGCCCCACGTTTTGCAAATGACCTGCTCATCCGTGCCCTTACCGCAGGCCACAAGCCGCACAAGCCGCACAAGTTCAAAAAGCCAAAGTACAAGAAGCATGGCGGCTGGGGCATGAAGTTCAAGAAGCCTAAGGTGCGTGATAGATTTGGCAGTCTCATGTATGCGGACTCGCGCTCTTACTTGCTTGTGTCAAGTCTGCTTTATATGCATGTCTGGCAATGCCTGGATGCATGTCCATCGCATCTCTCTGCTTGTGGTATCCAACCGAATGCCATTGTGAACGCTTTGAACCTCTGGCTGCAGTTCAAGGGCATGAAGTTCAAGAAGCCCAAGTTCAAGATGTAAGTGGGCAGGGTCTAGGGTGCTTGCTGTGTTCCACAGGCTCCTGCTTGGGACCATGTCATACGTGCAGCAGAAGTGCACACCATGTGCTGCAGGTTCCTGCCTGCCCATCAACCAGCCCGCCAGCCAGCGGATTGTTTGAAGGCGCATCGCAAACACATATATGCTGGTTGCTATTGTGCAGGGGAGGGATGAAGTTCAAGTTCTGAGCGAATCAGGTCTGTTCATAGCCCGATGGACCATACAAGAATGGAGCAAGACAAGACAGCCAGAAGACTCACACAGGGTCTCCGGGAGCTCTGGCCACTGGCATGGATGCTTCCGTTGTCGCTTGCATGGCTTGCCCAGCTTGCCCTGCTCCAACTTGAGACCTGCATGACCGTTGGATATGAGGATCATACCAGGACCAAGGAACATGTAACAGGCTACTTGATTCAAGGCTTGGTCCCAGCTTTGTTACATAAGTGCTACATCAGGCTCTCACTTGCTCATCCTGCCGTGTATCTCAACTAGGTGGTGAACCGAAAAAACAACCTGACATCTGGCTAGTCTGACTTGTGGCATCATAAAGCCTGTCTGTGAAGAAGAAAGGTGATAGAAACCCTGATAGAAACCCGGCTGTTTGAACGACTGTGGGTTTAGAGAATCACTCAAGCCACACTCACGCACTGTCATTTTTTTAGTAAGAGAGGTAGTATGCAGAGCATACCGTCAGTCGTCTGCTGGTGTGGTAACCAAATCACGTGGAAGGTACAAGTGTCAGCTTGCAGTGTGCAGCTTAGCCCATGCCCCACCAGCCAAGCCATCCAGCACCACCGCACACATACGGGAGTCCCCTGTCCCACATGCAGACAGCAGGCCGCCCCAAACCACACCCATGGCTCCATCTCCTTTGCAGCCCATGACCGCAGTGCTGGCCGCAGCTTCCACAGACGCAGGTGCCCCCAGAATCTCGCAGACTGCGAGCACCAGCGCAAACAGCTGGCCCTTCCAGTGGTCCAGTGCATGGACTGGGTTGCGCGAGCCGTGCAGGCCCATGTGCCAGTCTGGTTGCCGGCGGGCACTGCGCAGCTGCTGGGAGCAGTCCGGCAGGTGCTCAAGAAACGCAAGCCAGGCGTCCGGCGCTGATGCTGGCGCCTTTATACCGGGAGACACAGCTCTGCTGTCATTGTCTGCAGCGGCCCCTGCCGTGAAACCAGCCGCTGAGGCCCCTGCAGCCTGCGCAGCATTGGTTGCTGCCAGTGCAGTGGTCAATGCCGCTGCTGCTGTTGGCTGTGCAGTAGCAGCTGCCTGAGGGGCGGCCGCTGCCTGCGCCAGCACCTGCTGGCTGAATGCTGCATCAGCCTCGGAGGAGGTCATCCGCGCGGCTTGGTTGCTGCCCTGCATGCCTTGAACTTGTGGCATACCTGGTGTTGCTGGCAGCTCGTAGGATGGCCTGCGTGCCACATCCATGGGTTCCTGCACAGGCTGCTGGCATGCCTGTGCCTGTGGCATCTGCCCTGCCCCATGCGCATGTCCCAAGACGACCACTGGCGGGTAATCCGCACTCGCACAGCGTGCAACAGGGCCGCTGTCAGCATCGTGCTGGACCTGGGGCAGTGCCGGCAATGGCTCCTGCTGCAAGCCACCTGGCTGCTGCTGCTCCAGCGGCTGCTGCTGCGGCAGCGATGGCGACTGTCTGCCTGCGAGTGGAGATGGGTGGGATTGCCGCTGCTCAAGGGGTACCTGCTGTGGCAGCGGCACGTGATGCAGCAGGTGGCCTTGCTGCTGGTGTGGGTGCTGCTGCTGCAATGGCACGTCACGGGGCGCACCCTGCCGCCGCTGCTGCTGCAGTGATGGCTGTGCCTGCGGCTCCTCAAGCACCTCTTCTTGCAACTGCTGCAGAGATACCCCCCTGAGTGCAGCAAGCACTGTCAGCTCGCGTCTCTCCAAGCACAGCCGGTACAGCTCGCACAGCCACCCCATGTTGCCCTCTGTGTCGTGCTCCTGCCAGCCAGTGACGAGGAACTGGGGCAGGCCAGCTGCTGCGCATTGGTGCACGAGCTGCACGCATAGCAGCAGCCAACCGATGGTGTCAGCCAGCACCACCACGTGCCTTAGGCTGCGCAAGTTACACAACGTTACATGTTCCTACAAGATTATGCCGGTGGATCTGCTCCAGTACAGGAACAGGTCTCATGAGCCTTGCAACGACAATGCCACCTTGAACTTGGTGTGCGCGGCAGCTGAGACAAGAGCACAAAAAGCCGAGATACGGATTGACGGCCATGCACCATGAAACCTGAAACCAAACCGAGATGAACAAGGAGGAGCAAAAGAGTGGCGACGTTGCATACCTGCAGCAGCAGATCCCACAGGTCAGGCCCACAGCCGGCCTCCTCAGCACGCCGCACTGCGATCTTGATAATGGCCTCTGCTGCTGCCTGGTATCTGTTACAGTGAAAAGCAGATGGAGGAGCACCATAGAGCATAGGTTGCAGACCACAAAACCAGCCTTCCGTATATGAAGTACATGAGTAAATGTGAGTAAATGGCATGCCGACGCAGCAACACGCACAAGACCTACTGTAAGGGCTAGTACTCTGTCCACCAGCACCACCAACGCACCTGCTGCCTAAGGCTTTGTCAAATGTGCTGGAGATGCCATGTGGCAGCCGCATCTCTGGCAGAAGGTCACACACGTACATCTGGGCTGTTGCAATGCAGTGCACGATCAAAATCTTCTGACCCAACGACAGGTGTGACATGTCTGCGTCTGTGCACTTGTGCCCGGCAAACCTCGCCCAGAACACAAGCGCCTTGCACTGCACCAGCTGCGCCTGCAAGCAGCAACCACACATTACATACAAGAATGGCATCAGTGCATGAACGCAGTGGGTGACAGCATGTAAATCTCAAACCTGCATCGCAACCTTGCGAGCAAGCAGGTGTGCCAACCAGGCAAAGCTGTAGTGCCACATACACTGCTGAAGGCTGTTGCAGGTAGGTGCCACATGACTCACCCAAGACAAGTTGCATTGTTGCACAAGGGCCTTAAGGTCTGAGAGGATCATCTGCACTGCACTCCGAGCAGCTGCAGATTGGTCTATAGACTGCTCCCCTGCTAAGCCAATAGCCAGCTGTTCCAGCATGCCTTGGAGTGCATGCCTGAAGTACACTGACTCTGCCTGGGTCTGCAGTGACTGCTGCCATGATTGCTGCTGCACCTGCTGTTGTGCCAGCTGCTGCGGAGGTTGCAGCATCTGTTGCGTAGGCACTACCTGCTGTGCTGCCCTCAGGAACTGGCTATCGGAAGGCGGCTGGTGTACAATCTGCAGTATTTGCTGCTGCATCAGACTCTGCTGAGCAGGTCCAAACTGTTGTGGCGGCTGCGGCTGAGGGGCGGATAGAGTAGCCTGCCGCACCATTGGTAGTGTGAGCGGTACACTTGGGAGCACAGATGCCGCCGATCCTGCCGGGGCGCTGTAGTGTGCATCTGTGCGGACGGCTGCACTGTGGGTTGGGGGTGGCTGCAACTGCTGCTGGTGGCCACCAATCACAGCAGCCGGTCGCACAGTGGCATGTGCTGCAGGCAGGAACACGGGTGCATGAACGGCTGGAGCAGCGTGCATGGAAGGGGCCTGTGGATGCTGCACCACCTGATCCCTGGTGTCCTCGCGGTGCTGCCGCACAGGCACAACAACTGTATGCTCTGCCTGCCCTTTCTCCCGGCCCCCTCCCACCGCTGCTGCAGTCATGGCCGGGCCATGTGACTGCTGCGGCTGTGCCGCTGCGTTTGCACTTGTCCGGCTGCCACCAGCAGCTGCAGCTGCCTTTCCGTCTCCCCGGCTGCCGCCAGCTGCTGCTGCAGTCACGGCCGAGGCATGTGGGTGCTGCCGAAGATGCTGGAGGGCTGTCATGACAGGTGTTGGTCTTGCTTGGGCTACTGGTGCTCCGGCTCCTGCAACTGTGGCTGTGGCCTTTTGAGCGGCTGAATTTGCCACCGTCACTGCATGCGGCCGTGATGCCGGCTGCTGGGACAGCTTCCCATGCTGGTCGGCATGTTGCTGGGCAGCTGTTGCGGCGCCATGCTGCGCATACACCCTCGCCATGTTGGCAGCAAACGTCGCAAAACCTGCACGGATAGAGGTGACCTGCTGGGCTGACAGGTGAGCAAAGGTAGACAGGGCAGGCAGGGTAGGCTGGGTAGGCAGGGTAGGCTGGGTAGGCAGGGTGCCCGCCACCACTGGCCGCACTGGCTGACCTCTGCTGAGCTCCTTGCTGCCTGCTGTGGCCAGCCGGGACTCAGGGATGTCCAGGGCAACAGGTGGACCTGGCTCCTCCACATCCTTCAAGTGCCGAGCCAGTGCCTGGCATGCATGGGCTGCTGCTGCACGCAGCTTGATCATTACCACCAAATCCTCAGCCAGCAGAGCTCCCTGAGCCACCAGCTGCTCCAGATCCCGTGCTGAGGACAGGGGCCTGGCTGTGCACACAACCACGTGGTGCGTGCTCTGGGAGAACAGGAACTTGATGCGCCAGCGGCCGAGCTCAAACGCGGCACACTTGAGCATGCGGGTCGCGCTTGCTGCCTGCTGCCTGTGCGCCTCAGGTGTCATTACCTGCACCTGCGGTTGGCAGACATCAAACAACAACAAGCAAGTCAGCCAGCGCCAAGGTCGGATAACCCTGGACACCCCCCATTCCACGCCTTTGGTCACATGTACTTGAGCACCTGCTTGAGAACTAAGATATGCAAAGTGGTGTTGCTTGCAGGCACGTCCACAGCACATCTATGGCACAGCTTCAACCAGCAACCCATGCTTGCGTTCGTGTAGCGCTGATCCGTTATTGTCCTTGCCTTGATGCCATAGTCGATCCCCTCTGGTGTGCTGTTGAAATGGGCAGATGAGAAGTGCCGCTTGCCATCCACCACCTCCTCCCCCTTGCACAGGTGAAATGGCTCCTTGCACGGGAGGAAGCGCAGCTGGCTCTCACTGCAGCCAACCAAACCAACAGCATGGCAGGCACTGCCTGAGAATGCTTGGCGTGGCAGTTCGCCCATCTGGCCGGTGAGCAGGCTTGGAGCACTGGTGGTGCCTTGCAACATGTAACACACACTAGTAGCTGGCGCTTTGACATGTACACAGCTACTCACCTCATCAACGTCATTTTCAGCCACTCCCCATCACTGTTCTTCACACAGCTCTTACGGTTGCCCAGCACCACCAGCACCACCACCTGCTGCTCCTTCTGCTGGCCGCCACTGACATGTGCCCACTGCTCACACAGCTGTGCCCTCAGGGCCGCAGCATCTGCCAACACGCATTCAAGGGGCTTGGTAGCTTTGGGTGGTGACCCAGTCACGATCTCTGGAGCTACTGCAGCATCAGCTGACGGCGATGCCTGCGCATTTGAGCTGTCTGCAGATCGCCCTCTGCCCTCTGCCGAGCCCTGCCCTTGGCCTGCAGCATCTTGCCCCTGCAGGACTGTTGCCTGAACACCTGCAAGCTGGTGCTGCCCTTCAGGGGCAGGGGAGGAGCTCGTGGACCGCACACCGCTGTGTGCTGGAAGCTCAGTGGTACTGCCTTGAATGGCGGGGGCTGCCTGGCTGCTGCTGGAGTTGTGCACAGGTGCTGATGGAGGTGCCAATGAGGCGACGGTAGCCAGAACTGGCTGCTGTGAAGACATGACAGCTTCCGGCGTGGTTTCCTGGGGTCTGTCCACTGGCAGGAGTGTTGGCAGGGATGGCGCAGGTGAGGGGGATGCAGACCGCAGCTGCTGGACCCCTGGCGCCAGGCCTGGCGTGGTGCTGGCAGCTTGCACACAAAGTGCGGTCACAGCAGCCTCAGATGAAGACGCCGTGTGCAGCTGCAGTGGTGGCCTGCCACTTTGAGATGTGTCTGCAGCCTCAGCTGGCTGCTGAGTTGACGCAGCAGCAACTACAGCTGGCTGAAGCAGAGGGAAGCTGGCTTCTGGCGTGGTTTCCTTGGGCGTGCCTGCTGGGGGAAGTGGTGGCAGGGACGGTGCAGGTGAAGGAGACGCAGACCGCAACTGCTGAGCGCCCTGGGCCAGACCTGAACCGGCTTTGGCAGCTGGAGCAGCGGCTACAGCCACTGCAGCCTGAGGTGCTGTAGCTGCGTGCTGCTGGAGCTGTGCGCTGTCGGCTGGGGATGTGTCTGCATCCCCAGAAGTTGGCGTGGGTGTTGGCATAGCTGTAACTGGCCCTGGCTTAGGGCCTGATGGTGAAGATGGAGGGGCTGCAGAAGTGGTGGATGTCATCGCTCCAGGTATTGGTGCTGCCTTGCCAACAGGAGATGTGACTAGCCTGTCTGTACCGGGCTGCCTTGAGATCTGCTCTGCTCCCGGCTGAGCTGCCGGCTGCTTGCTGCAAATGGCTGCTGCCTCCACAGTGGCCACCGAATGGCGCACTGGTACAGCAGCACGTGCTTTCTTGGTCATGCGCTGCAGAAGTGGGCTGCGACATGCAGATGATGCGGCTGCCCCGCCATTGCCCACGCCGATCCCACCGCCCTCCCCGCTCTCACTGCTGCTGGTAGACACGGGTGCCAGATTGTCCACCAAACGGTCCAAGGCTGCTGCTGCTATGCGATCGGCACCTGCGGCCTCCTCTGAATCTGATGCCTCCTCTTCAAAACGCGACGCAGCAGCTGTGATTACCTCTGGCAACACACTGGGCCCACCTGTGTCTTCGGAAGACCTTTGACTAGCCCCGCTTGGCTCTCCTGCTGTGCTGCCTGGCGCAGCAGCCACGCCAGCCCCTGCTGCCTGCACCGCCAGTCCTAATGCAGGTGCAGTGGCTGGGTGCTCAGGTACCTGCTTGCAGGGCTGTCCGGGTGCACAGGTGGGTGCAGCCGGTGCCTCGGCAAAGGCATGCGGCTGCACAGGCGCCACAGTGTGGAGCCCTGCTGCAGTAGATGCAACTGCCTCGGCTGCGTTATGCCTGCCGGTTGATGGCAGTGCAGAGGCTGCCATATAAAGAGGCAGCTGTGTCTCCTCATCCAGCTCAATACCAAGCCCTGGTATCCGAGTCTGCATCCCTTGATCAGGGCCCTGGTTGTGCGCCATGCCATGTTCACTGTGCACCAAATGAGCAGCCGCTGGCTTGGGCCGCGGCTGCAGTTTGGGGGCACCTGGCATGGATGGTAGGAGCAGATGCTTGCGGCTAGCTATGGCAGGAGGAAGCAGTGGCCTGGCGGGTACACCTGGCTGGGGTAGCTGTGATTCTGCAGTCGCAATCTGTGAGGGCGCTGCTGCCGTACCCTGCGCCTCAGCTACTGGCTTTAGTGGCGGCTGAGCTGGTGACTGAGCTGGCGGCTGACGCGGCTGACTGTCTGGTTTGTGTGCAGGCTGAACCATCTGCATGGCTGGCTGCACGGAGCTTGCAGCGCCTGCATTTGTGGCTGGCGCCGGCACTGGTGGCCCAGCGTTGTGATGTGACAGTACATCTTGTGGCCCAAATGTGGCTGGAACTCCAGGTGCTGTTGACATGGCAGATGGAGCCTGATCAGGAGATGGCTTCTGCTGCCACTTCGCATGTTTGCGCAGCGCCAGAGGTACATCCAGTTCCGGATCATCGGCTTGACTGCCTGGGGGGCTTGCTGTTGTGCCATGGCTTGGGTCAGGGCGGTCCATAACAGACAGCTTCCTGCGCTTCAGGAGCATGGAGCCATGGCGGTGTTCCCCAGCAGCTGCTGCGCTGGTGCTTGGTGGGCCTGGTTCACCAACTGGCATGGTGCGGTGCTCATCTGGGGCTGCACCGGTTGAGCGGGAGGACAGGCTGTGAGCTCGTTTTCTAAAGGGGCCTCCCTGCTTGGTTTCGTGGCTGGCTGGCTGCAGGCTGGCTGGCTGTGCAGCTGCCTGGGTGGCTGGCTGGCCCAGTGGGCCAGCTTGTGGCTGGCTGGCCACCACGGCAGGCGCAACATGTCCTGTCACTGGCGATGGGGCCAGGGCAGGTTCCACCGGCAGCGTTGGCTTTTGCTGGCTCAGTGTTGACAGCTGCTCCTTTGGTGCTGTGACACTGCCTGCTGGGGATGTGGAGCCCAGATGAGCTGCGCTGCTGGTCTGAGCCACAGACGAGGTGCTGGGCTTGCCTTTTGCACCAGTGCTGCGACGCCCCTTGCCGCTTGGCCTCCCAGGCTTGCCCTTGGGTGGGTCCGCTGGGTGCAGTTCCTCGACGGTCCTGTAACGTGTGCTGGGCTTCTGCTCAAAGGCTGTGATGGGCGAGCGCCGCACGTGCTGCAGTGCTGGCTGCAGGGGTTGCGGCAGTGGCAGGAACGGCATATTCTGAGAGGGCGCCTCAGCTCCAAAGTGTAGCCAGTTGAGACCCAGTGCAAGGTGGACCAGCTCGTCGCGTGCGAGTTTTAGCCGTGATGCAGCTGCCACATGCCGCATTCGCCCAGAGGGCCCATCCGGGAAGGCTTGCAGCGTTCCCAGCTTCACGTCGCAGCTCCAAATCGTGTACACACGCCATGCGCCGCGTTTATCACCCGCCAAAGAGTCAGCTGGCGCAGTCACGCTGGGCAGATCCTCCTCGTCGCTGAGGTGATAGACCCACACAGGTAGGTTGATGAAGCGATCGGGCCCACCAGCCTTGGCCACCAAACCCTTCAGATACTGCGCAAGCGGGATTGTGCTGGGTCGTGTGGACGCTGCCGCAGCACTTGCTGCTGGCTCCACGTGCTGTGTGATGACCACACACACATGCCGCAGCACGAGCATTGTGGTCACGTACTGCTTGCCAACCATGATGTCAGCTTCCTTCTCAGCCTGCCGTGCAGCTTCCCTCTCAGCTCTCTCTTGATCATCCTCATCGTCAGCGGCCTCAGCGTCGTCCTCCCTTCTGGTGACAAATTCCCTGCATGGGCATACAATAGCAATTCTCCAAGCATTGGACAATAGCCAGCAAAACCTAAAAAACCCTTGCACAATGAGACTGGGCATGCTGCTCCATGCTATACTATCTGGCTGCTGCAGAGCTGCTGCATGCCAGTACCAGGCTGCATCCCTTGTCGAGTGGGGCATCCCTACCTTTCTGCAAGAAGCCCCAGCTCCATGCGCAGCTTCATGCCGTGCTCAAAGAACGCCTGCATGCACGCCAGAGCAACCACATGTATAAACTTTCACAAAGAGGCATCAGAGGCTGAGCAGCAGCAACAGCAGCAGCAGTAGCAGCAGCAGTAGCAGCAGCAGCAGCAGCAGCAGCAGCAGCAGCAGCAGCAGCAGCAGCAGCAGCAGCAGCAGCAGCAGCAGCAGCAGCAAGTCAGCACCGCGACAGGTTGCCGGACAAGCGTGGGATGGTTGCGTCTTTCTCACTCATGCCAACATACCAAGAGAGACATGACACCACTGGCTGAACCGCTGCCTGGTGCCCCGCATGGGTGCCCACACCGGCACTGTACCAGGATGTCAGTTGGCATGATGGCATCGCCTATGATCAAAGAGGGCACAGCATCGAGTGCATGCTGAAAATGCAGCTGCAACTGCACAGTGCACAATCATAGACTGCCGCACAGCATGCATTTCTGAGCTTGTGGCTGGTTTGTCGGCCCATGCATTTTAAAACACTCACCGCCCAGCACCCTGCACCGCTTGCTGCCGCACTGCAACTCCAGACCAGCATCTGGAAGCCACTGTGAAGCGTTCAGGATCTTTGCAAGCTGGCGCTCCTGCAAGAGCAGCACGCCGGTGCACCATGATGGCAATGCATGGACAACCATGCAAACAGCCGCACACTGCACGCACTCTGTCCTGGCTTGACTTTAGGCCCTCCAGCGCCAAGCTGGGATTACGCCTCTTGGCAGGGTCAGGGGAGGTGTACTGGGTCACAATCCTCTCCAAAAGCGCAGCATCCTCCCAGGGCTCCATGCTATGGCGTTAAATACGGCGGCTTTGCCATCCCATCCAACATCAGCTGCTCGCCTGTCGAACCCTGCAAAAGTTCAGCACCTAACCTGTTTGTCGTCACAAAGATCCATTGTAATTCGGTACCAAAAGTTGCAGCTTAGGTTCTGGCCAGCACGGATGTTGCAGAGTACACGAAGTCGGGGCTACCACCTGCTTTTGATAATATAAACACAGGTAGCCAGGTTCTCCTTTCCGAGGTCAACCCAAGCCCTGAGTTGGGTCCTAGGGTTTTGAAGTGGAAAAAAAATATGAATAGGAAAACCTATAAGCCGATCCATACTCCGTGCCGACTGCTGCAACAAATCGCACCAGGCTCTTGCCACAGGCAGGCCATACAAAAATGCAGGCCAGGCTCCTTCACCAACGGAGCGGCCTGCGTGCGGGTCTGGCGCCCCGCGTGCACAAGGCAAGGCATCCGGTACAAGCAGGCGCATTGTTTGATCCTGCAGTTGTTGATGATCACGTTTGCCATTCGCGCAGGGTGCTGTGCGGCTTGTGTGCCAGCTGCCATCACACCCAGGCGAATCGAGCGCATCACAACCCCAGGCGCCCATCAACGCACGCGTGGACAAGCCGTTCGGCCTGTTCCCCTGGCTTACCTTTGTTCCCAAGCCATCAAGAGACGTTCGGGCGCAGGCGGGAGGCGGTGATGGATCGGGCAAGGGCAAGGGTGGGGGTGGCGATGGGGGTGGGGGCGGAGGTGGTGACGGCAATGACGGTGCGAGCGACGCTGGCGAGGACCAGGAGCGGATTTTGAGCCTGAAGGAGGTGGGCTACATGGACTGCGTGTTGCATGCATCATGGAGCATGCAAGATGGCTGTTCAGCCGCCCGCCAAGGGCACTGAACAGGCCTGCACAGGAGCAGCGCAGCTGCATTTATGCACGCGTTACACACAACCTGTTGCAGACGTACTGCCAGGCACATCAGGGCCCATGTGGGTGTCATGCAAGCTTAGGCAGGTGCTGCAGCCATCAAGTGTGCATGCCCCATACACCCATCGCCATTTCAGCGCACATGCCGACAATCCATGCTGCTGGTGCTGCTGGCGCACACAGGTTGAGCAGATGTGCAAGGACAAGGGAATCACGCTGCCCGCAGACATGCTGGAGATTGCGTCCAAATATGGGTTGCGCCTGGGTGCACTCAACACCTTCTTTGCACTACAGGTGCGCAGCTGCAGCGGGAACAGTACATCCCTCAATGGCTTGACAACAGCCTATAGAAAAGCGCCATCAATGGTCATGGCAATGGGTGCAGGCGCAGGGACGGGATGTGGCCGTGCACTGCACACAGTGGGGTCAGCTAGCAAGAACTGCTGGCAAGAACTGGCACCAACAAGCGGACACATGCCTTGCTACCCCATACTCATGTGTCCTGCTGCCTGTTGTACGTGCACCGTGCAGGGGGCATTCTTCACAGGCTTTCTTATGCGATCCATGCCTTACTTCCGCGATCGCATCATCGCTGATCAGCTATTCTTGTTCAAGGTTGGCGCTGAGGTTCTGATCGATTCAGGTGCGTGACTCCCGTTAAGTGGCTGGCATGCCGTGGCCACACCACGTACTTGCAGGCAGCTGCTGATTACAAGTAGGCCGCCTGCAGACGTGCATGGTTGGGTTGCGCACACTCAAGCGTGGTCAAGGACCAGAGCACGCAAGCCAGCATTGCGATGCCATGTATCAGCGAATGTGCCAGCTGATTACCGTGGTGCAACATGTGGGTGTGTGCTGCAGGCTGCGCGACAGTGGCAGAGGTGCGCAAGCGCGGCAAGGACTTTTGGGCTGAGTTTGAGTTCTACCTGTCGGACCTGTTTGTGGGCCTGGTGCTGGATGTGGCCCTGGTGTCCCTGATGGCACCCGCGGCTGTGTTGGGCGGTGTCTCTCGGGCGGCCATGTCCACTGGGTGGCTAGCCAAGGCACTGGCCAAGGTGCCCTCTGCATTCTTCGAGGCGTCCATCCCGGTGTGTGGCAAATTACAAATGTGACATGCATCGCGACCCTGTGTTATCCAGGGGTTTGCTGCTGGTGGCCAGCTGCGCACAGGGGGGGTGGGGGGTAGGGTGCGTGCAGCTGGTGATGGCAGCCAGTGATGGTGCTGGAGGCGGTGTACAGTACTGTAACAGTGCAACATGTGGGAGTGCATGATCAGGGAGTAAACAAGGTTTGGTGGCGCCGCTTGAAAGCACGGCTGTCACGATTGTGTGTGTGTGCACGCACTGTTCACATGCAGGGCGTCAAGAAGTTCACAGTTGCCAACCGCTTCGCGTGCCTGCTCGTCAAATTCTGCGAGTACAGCTTGGCGGGCATCTCATGTGGCCTGGTCGGCCAGGGCATCTGCAACTCCATCATGATGCTCAAGTAGGTTGGGGGCTTTGGCTTTGGCACTGCCTCTGCCCCTGCAGCTGCCACCTCAGCACCAGCCTTGGGCTTTGGCGCAGGCAAGTCACTCGCAGGAGCAGCAGCAGTACAGCCACCTCAACAACCAAGGGGCAGGTGGCAGTGGGGCTTCTGGGACGATTGGTCTGTTACAATGCTCTTCATGAGCTGCGTGCTGCGGTATATTAAGGGAAAGGAAAGGTGGCACACTCGACTTGCTGGACAGCGGCATTCGTCTGCAACTTCGCTGCAACACGACAGTTGTGGTGACAATGCAGTCGCTGAGCGCGACCCATCCGTTCATTGACCTCTGCAGGCGCCAGATACACGGCACGAAGGAGGATGACGTGGCGGTGCCACCTCTTGTCAAGACTGCTCTCGTGTGGGGTCTGTTCATGGGGCTGTCATCCAACATCCGTTACCAGATCGTGTTTGGCCTGGAGCGGCTGGTGGATCTTACGATTGCTGCCAAGGTGCCGCAGGTCGCGTATGGCACAACCGTAGCAATTCGCTTCGTCAACAATGTGGTTGGTAGGTGGCTCAATGGGAGCGGACAAGATGCCATGCAGGGAGCTGGGGGGGCCTTGGGGCATGCTTGATGCAGCTGCTGCACATTGGTCACCACTAGGTAGCAAGCCATGGAGTGTGTGTGCATGGCTGCGCCTGATAATCGCTGCCCTGCTATCTGCCGCGGTTGCAGGTGGTGAGAATTTCATTGACATGGCGCGCTGGGCAGGCGTACAGTAACAAATCAGCTGGTGGCAGTAACATGGGACCTGGCGAGGCAGGGCAGGGCGCATGCACCAGCGCACATTGCGACCCGGATTGAGTCAGCATCACACCATGTCACAGTGGGTGATCAATAATGGGACTGGGCTGCCGGACGCAGACCAACGGGCAAAGAATTTGTGACGCTGTAATACTGCGCATATCAGCTGTCCCGAATGCATGAATCAGGGGAGTTCTAGGGTTCTTTGCTCGGAGGTGTTTTAGCGATGTCGACGCCTGCGCGAAAGGTATTGAAACTGCTGAATCTCCGTATCACGAAACTGCGAAGCTACTGCTGCCAGCAGCCACACAACCCTGGTATTTGGCATATTGCGTGTCACATCGCAGCGCCTGATGCGGGACTTCAAGCGCCTGCAACAGGACCCGCCGCAGGGCGTAAATGGCTCTCCCAACCCAGACAACATTATGAAATGGAATGCTATCATTTGCGGGCCAGATGACACCGCTTGGGATGGTGGTGGGTGCTTTCGGTGTGCTCTTCTGCGTCTTTGCCAGGAATGTGCACGAAGGGTCTCCATGCACCGCTCATGCTGTGCCAGGCCTGCTGCCCATCCTGCACGCGCATGTGTTGTATGGCACGCAGGCACCTTCCGGCTGACGCTAGAGTTCTCCGAGGAGTACCCCAACAAGGCACCTGTTGTGAAGTTCAAGAGCACAATGTTTCACCCCAACAGTGAGTTTGCCGCTTACTGTGTTATCCCCCGCCCACGGAGACAAAATTTGACAATCGAATGTGCCGGGACTTGACATGCAGTCTATGCTGATGGGGGTATCTGCCTGGACATCCTCCAGAACCAGTGGAGCCCTATCTACGATGTGTCAGCAATTCTGACGTCCATTCAGGTGCGTTTGTGATCCGAGTTGCTTTGGGGTTCCATGCTTCTTCCCGATCTGCACATGCATGAATCCGTATGCATGCTGTTGCGCACGCAGAGCCTGCTGTCTGATCCCAACCCCAACTCCCCAGCCAACTCAGAGGCCGCGCGCCTGTACAACGAGAACAGGTGCGTGTGCAATGCACTGGTACGGGCATGCTGGCCACAGGGTTGCAAACCGAGTCTTCATTGTACCACGCATCAGTGGTTCATGCGTGCGCGTGTGCTGTACGCCTAGCATCAACTGGACATGGCGGCCATGCGCTTGCGTACAGACGTGCATGCTGCTGATGTTGGGTGTTTGTGTTGGTTGTTGCCGCAATGAGGGTCACGCAGTTCTTGCTTTGCCATGCCATCATGCGACCTGATGTGTCGCTTGCTAGAAACGTTCGCGTTTGTACTGCATGCGCGCAGGCGTGAGTACAACCGCAGGGTGCGCGAGATTGTGGAGGCCACATGGCAGGAGTCAGACGCGTGAGGCGCCAGCTGCACCTCCTGCTAGGCGAGCTCGTACCCAGCATGGCATTGCCACGCGTACACAACGGCCAGCACGGCCAACACAGCAGGAAAGGGTGATGCGAAGTATAATGGTGCTTGCCGGCATGCGCCAACAGCGCCAAGCAAGACAGACAGCACTCCCAAGCGCCCTGTGGCATGCCAAGCGAGCCAGCTGGTGATCAGGGCTGCTTGGGGTCTTCAGACAGCTATGGGTTGCGGCTGTGCCACCACAGACATGGTGGGAGCTATGGTTGAAAACGGTGTGTGATGGCGCATTGGCAGGCAGGGCTGTGAACTGCCTGGCCTGGCGCAACCCTGCATCAACCTGTGGCATCAGCTCAGGTATGGTGCAATTATGTCAGATACCAGCACTTGGGATGTGAATCCTTTGGCTGGTGAGTTACATTCAGAGTGTGTTCACGTGTGCTGGGGCTGCGTTGAACACCACTTTACGCATGCAGGAGGAGGCAGGCAGGTCACACCGCCCCCCTCCCATATTATACTTATGCACCATGCTACTGCTGGCATGGTCCTCTCCATTTTGACATTGTAATGGTTTGGTTCCTGCCAGTTCCAGCTGGTGCCGTGCGCCGCAGTTTCATATATTACAGCATCAAAGACAAACGCCACCACTCTCTACATTCAGTCTCCGACTAGCCGCAAGTCTTGACCCTAGCAAGCGACCTCCTACTGACCAGCCGCAGCCCATTGCCCTAGTCATCACGGCTAGGGATCTGAGGAATCACCAGCGGCCAGTCAGTGTACCCCACCACATCCTTGCTGGGGTCTTTGCTGTACCAGCGGCTCACATCCCAGCCGCCTGCGCGCATCACAGCAGGGTGCCAGGTTTATGTACCAGTGTGATCTAAATCTGATGTGACCCATGACAGGCCGCTCGCCACTGCATTCCCGTACACATATTGCGGTCCCGGCATGGGCGACTTACAAGTTGTACCACGAAGTAGTCATGTACAACACCATCATCATCGCAGCCACGTGCAGGACATGCCTATGGTCGGGCACGCACAGTTTGCTGGCGGGCGCCACCTGAGCAGGTGCATTGTCAAGGGATGCAATGGCTGTGCATGCGGCAGCACGCTGGCAGTTGTACGCACCTGGATTGAGGTCCTGAGAGCCCCAGCCCGCTGCGACCAGCTGTGGCAGGTTTGCGTTTGCCAGGAAGGGGACTCCGAAAGCCACCAGGTCTGCAACACCTGACTTGACCTGAAGACAGCGCACCCAGATTCACACACCATGTCACACTCAAGAAGCGCACACGTGCCCATGAAAGGGACAGTAGTCGGCAAAGCACCGGGCACCCTGCACAACGCTGCACGCACGATGCCATGGGCATATAATGTGACAGGAGTTGTGGTGCCCCCAGCGCCTCACCAGCTCAGCACCAGCCTCAATGCTCAGCCCGCCGTTGACCATGTGCACGCCTGTGTACTGGGATCTGAACGGCTCCCACACGTCCTGCCTGCTGTGCGCGTTAGGCTTGGGCAGGCCTGCAAGCACGCATTCATGCCTTAATACACCCACGCGTCCGGCGGCAGGGGCCTTACTAGCAAGGAATCAGCATGCTGGCAAGCATAGAGCAGTGGCTTGAAGGTCCCAAGATTGTTTGGCGACAGCTTTGGCCATGAGAGGAACCGGCACATGCACGCACCAAGCATCTTCCAGTACGGCTCGTCGTTGAGTGAGGACACACACACATATGCCAGCTTGCGCTTGCTCAGCTCAGGAGCCAGGAACGCCAGCTGTATGCAGGTAGCCGGGTATGTTGCGTCAGCATGGCATGTATGCCAGGATCAGGAGCCATCAGTCCAGCGACTGACGGGCTGGAAGCACTTGGCAAGTGCTTCAGTACCAGCTGTGCAGGGACAGTTTGAGCCGGACTACTGCCAACAGCTCTGTCCTGCCATGTACCTATTGTGCCACCCCACCTGCGCCTTGACATCGTCCAGCGGTTCAACTAGGTCACTGAATGTAACACCCGGCTGTAGCTTGACTGCCGTGCGCTCGGGTCCGACCTCGGCCGCCACTGCATCAATCACTTCCAGCAGGAAGCGCATGCGGTTGGCCAGGCTGCCGCCATACTTGTCCGTGCGGTTGTTGATCTCGAGGGCCATGAACTGCTGCAGTAAGTAACCGTTGCCAGCATGAATCTCCACACCATCAAAGCCAGCCTCCTGCGGTACAGAAACATGCACCAGATAACGGCTGCTGTCAGACCATGAGCAGGCGTGTCCTTGGCGCACTGGCCGGAGATGGATGAAGAGGCAAGGGCAGAAGCAACGGCCCGGCTCGCAGCACACGTGCAGCAGCGTCGGTGCGCAAGCACAGCAGTGCTCAGGCCATTGACCCACCTTGACCGCCATCCTTGCGGCGTGTGCGAAGTCGCGCACCACGCCTCCCACTTCGTCGGTGGTCAGGGCACGCGGTGCGCCATACGGCTCCTGCATGCATGCCGTGTGTGGGGAGCTCAGCTATGCACACGCTGACAGCACACAAGGGTCTGAGCAGCTACAGCTTGGGACCGCCCATGACGGAAGGCAGGTCTGAACTGCATCTAACCCATCAGCCCAGTCCCCTGTGTGATCCAGATAGGGAAAGCAGGGGAGGCAGGTTTCAAATAGTCTTCAGCCCACTACACAGCTCATACTGTACTGCTAACCTGTGCGGGGAACCTGCTGCCGCTGGGATGCATTATGACAAGCGTGCAGGTTCTTCCCTTGGTAGAGCCATATCCTAGCCTACCTTGACGCCGGCTGCAGTGTAAAGAGTGCCCGCCATCTGCAGGTCGCTGGCGCCCACCATGTGCCCACCCTCAGGCATGAAGCTGGGGTGAGACACACGGCCTGCATGGAACACCTGTGGTATTGGGGTTGCACAGTTCAGTGCTGTGGGGCCTTCTGTCAGGTGCCCTGCTGGCACGATGCCAGCGCAAGGCAGTGCGGGGCACGGAGCAACATCAAGCTGGGCCACATGCAGCCCACGTGCTCCTCGCCTTGCCAGCAGCAGCATGCAGTGTTCCTGCTTATGAACCGCTATGCACACCTGGCTGGTTCAGGTTCAGCAGGGTAGCGCACCTGTCCAAAGATGTAGCCGCCCTTGGAGTGTACTCCACGCACAATGCTCCCCCAGCCAGCCAATAAATGGTCGTCGTAGAGGTTGGGGGCGCTGCACGTAGCGTGGCAGGCAAAGACAGCACAGAACATTCCTTTGTGTGGGCACATGAGCAACGGGGGCTGCAGTGGTCTGTTCAGTTGCAAACACGTGAGCCCCTGGCACCCACTCTGGTGCACGCACATCAGGCTATCAAGTACTGGCTGCTCAGCTGCATCGCATATGATAGCCCGAAAAATAGATTGGAACCAAGGGGTCTCAAGGCACGCTAAGGCATCGTGAGAATATGAACGGTACTTGCATAACTTACCGTGCATAGCCACGAGCACTGGGGCTCACAGCCGTACACTCCGTGATGATCAGCCCTCCTTGGCTGGCGCGCTGTGCGTAGTACTTGGCCATGAGGTCGTTGGGTGCCCAGGTCTTGGGGTCGGCACGCAGCCGTGTCAGTGCGCTCATCACGACCCGGTGGTCCAGCTGCATGGCCCCCACCTTCAAAGTGGAGATGAGCGGGCTGCAGGGGAAGGAAGTAGGCAGATGGGCAGAAGCGGTATGAGAGGGAGGTGGGCGGATCCAAGCGGTGGTTGTGTTCAGTGAGAGCCACGTTTGCCACCATGGCAGTTACCCCATCAAGCACGGCTCAATTCAGGTGGTGCAGATGCCACGTCACATGGCTAAGCAGCTATTGTGATGCCAGCTCCGTTCATGCAATGCATAATGTGGCATTGGCATGCAAGCACTGTGGTGTTATTATTCACTGTGGTGTCCCTTGCATGCCAACTGTAAATGTTCAAGTCGTGCGGTTAACGATCGACCCCTGCCACTTCAGCCCGAGGCGGCACATATGCGTGCCGTGCCAACATTGCATTGCACAGTGTGCACAATCAATAACCATGCATGAAGAAACAATGCCAGGCACGCACGCCAAACTAATGCAGAGAGTATGCTAAGAGCGATTGCTAAAGCGTTCAAGAAGAAAAGGAGACGAGGCCAGTTCACTGGGTCTTTGGGCTGTGGGTTTTATTGCGTGTCTTGCTCGTCTAAGTGCGGCAGCTGATCAATGCTGCTGGCTTTGCTGGCATGCGAACTTCTGATAAGCATGTTTTCTGAAGCACACCTGTTCGCGGCCTTGGTCGCCATTCCAGGAACTTGCGACTCTTGTGGACTTGACTAAACAATGCAGCTATTAGAGGCGCGGGTCAT